>JAMLFT010001315.1:0-31643 GCA_026544285.1 Pachyrhizus erosus
TCCGCTCTAAATATAACACATATTGTGATACAAGTTTCGTTTTGTACTACAAAGTTATTTTTAATCATTAATAATATCTTTTAAAAAATATTAAAATTTGATTTAGAAAAAATTTTAAAAGTATTTTCCTTAAAAAAAAAATCCTTAATATGCACTTGTTGAATAATAATCTTTAAAAATGTTTTCATTTAAAAGAGCTATTCTAATTTATAGAGAAGATTTTGAATCAACATGGTGTGTGATGGTTAATAGATGATTGATAACATTGATGTATAAATATAAAAAAATATGTTTAGAAAAATTAATGTTTAAATGAATTTTAGTATTAATTTAAAAAATTTAAAATTTTTTTGTTCTTTAGATTTTATTATGAATTAAAAATTAAAAATATATAAATAATATATACAATATAAAATTTTCTATTTTTACATTTTATTTTTATAAAATGTAAAAATAGACAATTGAATCTTTAGTATTAATTAAAAAAATATTTCATATAGTGAACGAGTAGAAATAAATATAAACAAAATTAAAAAATTATATTAAATTTTAAAAAGTATTGATTTAATTGATAAAAAATATTTTTATTATAATAAAATATAAATTAAAAATTAATACATTTTATAAAATTAATTTTAACTAATTGATAAAATTCTGAAAATAGTGAGATGATACTTTTTCAGTATTTCATCATAAATGTTTGAAAAATAATAAAGTAATTTTTTGTCATTTAGTTGTACCCATTTTATTCTTTTTGCCCACATTCAACTCAAGTCCATTCTAAGTTTATACCACATGCATCATTCTATATCAAAGTACCGATTTTTAGCGTTATTGAACAAATATTCCATATATCACACAAGTACAAATAAATATTAATAAAATGAGTAAAAATTAAATTTATAATATATTTAAGAAATTATGATTTATTTAATTTTTTTGTCGATAATCAAAATATATATTAAAATGTAAAAGATACAAATACTTAATTTTAAGGTTTAGAAAGTTTGAAAACTTAAAACAATTAATAAAAATATTTTTAATGAGACTTGTAAATTTTTTATTATATAAATATTAAATAGAAAATTCATTTTTACTAGATAATTAAATAAAATATAATTTGATTTAATAAAAAATTAAATATAAATGTTATAAAAATTCAACTTTATAAAATAAAATATACATACAAAATATAAAATCCAAAATTTACTATATAAAAATAAATTTTATAATTTAAGTTACATATTTTGCAATTATTTTTGTATAATAAATTAGCAAAAAAAAAAAAAAATCAAGCGTGAAAGAGATAAAAAGAGCTAGAAATGAGAAACATCTTAAATAAGATGAGTGATAACAAGAAGAGAGGAAATTTTTTTTTACAAATTTTTGGTATTTGAAATAATAGATTTTAATGGTCATACATAATTAGTATAAAAAATTTATTAATATTATTTTTAAGATATTTATTATTAAATAATAATAATAATGTAAAATTATTTTACAATATTAATACATAACTTGTTTTCTCAATAATACAATTTTTTTTAAGAAGAAAGAAATAGATTAGATACACACTTCTGTATATGTGCATATAAAGAAATTATTATGTAGTTTCAAATTATTATTTATTCAAAATCTTAATTAATATTTATATGATGTGTATTTAAAATTTTTAATTTATACTAAATAATTAATACTCAATTACGTTTCATATAAAAATTATTTCAAACTATATTAACCATAGATCACTCAATAATAACTAATATTTTAGATTTAAAGTCATTTTATATTAATTGATGTTTCTAATGTTTAATGATATATTAAAATTTTTATTTAAATTTGTCATAAAATAATTATATTAATCTAATAATTTTTCAGTACTGTGTCTATCAAATTTTCAACTATTAAAAAAACTGCTCAATAATTACAAGTAATACATTTTAAAAAAAGTAAATATGTTTTAGTACAATTATTTTAATAAATAACTTATTTATTATTGATCTTAATTAATATATAAACACGTTAACCATTAGTCATTTTAAAATAAAAAAAATATTACATAAAGAATAATAATATTATATAAAATTATTATCACTTATTATTTTTCTTTATCACATTCTTTCTATTATATCAATCATATTTATTATCATATCTCTGGTAATCTCAAAACGTAACATATTTCATTGATAATTTTGGTATATATAGTCGCAACCCACATGTATACACGTACGTACACAATCTTCTAGTGTGATGTCCATGGCTCAGGAGCAAGGTAGTTATAATAGATGCTCCTCCATCGCCATACCCCTTCTGAGGGATGAAGAAGTGCATCAAGTGAATGGTTCAAATGGCGTGGCGGCGGCAAAAACTTATGATCTACGCAGAACTCATGTGGGTAACACGTCCTTTTTCAAGACCTGCTTTCATCTGGTTAATGCCCTCTCAGGTTCCACTCCTGCCCTCTCTTTTTGGTATCTCTCACAATCGTTTATACCATATCATGGTGTGGATGCACCCTTTGGTGTTTTCTATTTCCTGCGTTTCAGTCCTTTTCCTTTTCTTTTTTTCTTTTGTCTTTATTTAAGCCTGCTATATGTGGTTTTTGTTCAACTTTACTGTTTAGCTTATTTAGGATCTGTCGTCTGTTGAAGATTTGGATCTGTTTATTCAGGGTTGGAGATTTTGTTGCTACAGAAAATGTAAGTTTTAAAAATTTGGTTAACTTATATTTTTCTCTTTGAAATTGTGTGTATCTCTTAGTTCAGTCCATAATTATATAAAAATTTGACTAGAGTCCTTAATTTTATAAAATATTATTAAATATCGTTCAGTTTAATTTTTAATAGGAAATAAAATAAATAATTAATATAAATGAGATTTGTAATATTTTGTGCAAATAGGAACTAAAGTGAAAGTTTTGTATAGTCATAAATATAGTGATTCAGCTTGCAATTTTAAGGACTATGATATATAGTATTCAACCCAATTTTAAATTTTTTTTTCTTCTTACAAAGACAACTTAGACTAATTATAAACTCACTTATTTAAAACAGTATTGTTTTTTAAAAAAATTAATCAGCTTAACTTTTATAAAAGAAAAAAATTAAAGAAAAATTTTGAATGGAGGAACTCTAGAAAAAAAGTTACCTATGCCTTCCTGTTCCCTAACTAACTCCCCTGCCTCTCTTTTTCATTTTGTTTATTTCTCTAACTTTAAAAAGTATATATGCCTTGTATTCTCCATCTCAAACTTCTCATCTTGATCACCAAGTCATCACTCCTACCTCTCTGTTACCAATCAAAGTACACCTTTCTCTCCACGAAACCCCTTACCAAAAAAACATCCTCAAGGTACTATCTTTAGCCATATGTTGTAAGCACACCAATTCATCGACATCTACCATTACACCACCTTCCTGTCCCAATTTTGTTTGCCTGTGTGCTTTTTCTGTTTAGTTCTATTTTATTTTAAATTGAATAATTACAATTTTAAAAATAGGGTTGATAGAAAAAAAATGCAAAAAAATTATTATTGAAATGTTTACAATATTAAATAAGTCTTTCAAATTACATTAGATTAACTAACAAATATTAATCCAATTGATAAGAATCAAACTTATTTTAAAAGAATAGGAGTTACAATCTTGTTATCGATGTAAAGATGTTGTTAATGTATTTTCTGTAAATGCATTGGGAAAAATAAAAGAATGAAAGGCAAAACTAGGGCACTAAGCGCGGGGTATACACACCACAAACATGATTCCTAAGAAGGATATTATGGAACGGTGACGCGGGATATTACTCAAAGAACATATGAGCCCCATGTTTACTATTAAAACCTACAGAACAATTAGCTTCTCTTAAGATGTGCACCAATGACGCTATCTATCAGTTGGTGGGGAGATGTAGGAGGGTGAGGATTTCCGTAAGGATTTGCTGGAACATAGTTTTATATTGTGGTCTATAACTATAATGTAAAGGCTTTTCTATCTGCCTCATTTTCCTACAATGTCCTGCAATGTTGAGGGTGGTTATGAAACCGTGACCGCAATTTAAAATCATGGGTTGTTTAGTTAAATGGTGAAGCATGGGAACCCCCAGTTACATGTCAAGGTTGCCCGGGCAGTTCTGGTTATATAGCTCCTTCTGAATTCGCCTCATCTCATGCAGCATTTGGACCTCTCGTTGAGGTCTTTCCTCTTGGGATATATCCACAATTGAAATGTTAAAACATAAAAATGTTACTTATTTAAACATTTGTTGTTATTGCATTAAAATAATTCTTAAATACTTATTATCATTATCAAATTCATAAGACATGCAAGGCATAATTAAATGATTGAGTAAACACTTACAATGAATTAAACATAAATCCTAAGATTTCTATGCTAAATTCATAATAAATTTAATCGGCTGGGATAAAACAAGAAAGCTAAAACAAAATAAAAGCGAACTATTGTTTGAGCTATTAAAAACATGTATGGCTAAAGTTGTACCTCTATGGTTTCAGGAGTTGGTACAATATCCATGCCTTATGCACTGGCATCTGGGGGATGGTTAAGCCTATTGCTGCTATTTGTAATTGCCATTGCTTGCTATTACACTGGCTTATTGGTCAAAAGATGCATGGATATGGACCCTGATATCAAGACTTTTCCTGACATGGGTCAACGCGCATTTGGGGACAAGGGGAGGCTAATGGTATCAATTGCCATGAATTTTGAGCTCTACCTAGTTGTAACAGGTTTTCTGATTTTAGAGGGAGACAATATGAACAAACTACTACCAAACATGCAACTTGACCTTGCAGGGTTGACAATTGGTGGTACCACAATTTTTACCATAATTGCTGCCCTTATTATTTTGCCTAGTGTTTTGTTAGAGGACTTGAGCCTGTTATCTTATGTCTCTGCTAGTGGGGTTTTAGCTTCTTCTATTTTCCTCCTCTCTCTATTATGGAATGGCTCAATTGATGGCACAGGATTTCACGCAAAGGGAGCACTTTTTAGATGGAGTGGAATACCTACAACTGTCAGTTTATGTGCCTTTTGTTATAGTGCTCATCCAATCATTCCCAATCTCTATATATCTGTAAGAAACAAAAGCCAGTTCTCTAAAGTAAGCGCATTGCAATTATGGTAGTTTATAGTGAAACATGGATTAAAATCCAAGTTATTCTCCCTTTTCATGAGTTGAATTTCTCTGTTTTTGCCAGGTCCTGCTTGTATGTTTTTTAGCATCCACTCTTGTTTATGCAGCAGTGGCTGTTTTGGGCTGCTTAATGTTTGGAGAAGATGTGGAATCACAGGTGACTTTGAACCTCCCAAGTGGCAAGTTCAGTTCACATGTAGCAATATACACTACCTTGGTCAATCCTATAACGAAATATGCATTGATGCTTACTCCTGTCATAAATGCGGTAAAAAACAAGATTTCTTGTCATTACAACAAAAGGTTCACACATATGCTTGTTGGCACCTCTTTGCTCATAAGTACTATTATTGTAGCTGTGGCCATTCCCTTATTTGGATCCCTTATGTCACTTGCTGGAGCATTACTATGTGTGTCAACTTCAATTTTAGTACCATCAATGTGCTACTTGAAGATTTCAGGAGCTTACAAGAGATTTGGATCTGAAATGATCATAAACTATTCAATAACAGTAATGGGGGTTCTTATTGCTGTTGTAGGTACTTACACATCACTTGTGGAAATAGTTCAGAATTTTAAGTGTCATGTGGACAACATTGGTTTCAACTTGTAGGCTGATATAACTGAAACTCTTGTAGCAACATTTTGTGAGGTATGTATTTCCAATTGTACGCTGCTATAACTGAAACTCTTGCAACAACATTTTGTGAGGTTCAATTAGTAATAGATATATATCTTGTCATTTTGAGTATGTTCTAGAGATTGTTTTGTTGCCAAAGTGTTTCCCTAAACGAGTCACATGACGTTTTGGCCCCCATTTGATGCAAGGGAAGAAAAGATTATCGAAAGTGAAACTACAACTTTCGTTTCCCATGAACTACCCTCTTGTATGTGTGTAGTTTCTTGGTTCAAGTTATACGTGTTCAAAATCAAGTTTAGATATCAAGGAAAGACCAAAGTTACATGTTCAAATAGCATTATGGTTTAACTAACAAAATTAGTTTTTACTTATTTAGTTTAAACAGGATTAGAAGCTTTCTAATTACTAATTTTACCTTCTTTTATATATTTTTCTTCAGCGATAGAAACAAAGTCTTACACAATTTGTAGAAAACGCATAACAAAAGTTTGTTGTTTTATTTTTATTAGATATGCTATTCATATACAATAATTCATATAGAAATTCGTATAATATTATTTTCTTAATCTCTCTCTGTATCACAATATTTATTATATTACATCTCACTTTTCTCTCTCTCTTTTTTAGATGTAAATTTTTTAATAAATAACAATTTTCATTTTGTTATAAAAGCATTCTATTTAAAATTATGACTCTCATAGCTTGCTACGTTATATTAGTTTTTAATGAAATTTTAATCTGATTTTTTTGTTCGCTAATTTTATACTACAAGTCATGTTCACAAAATTCCGATCTACCATATAATCCCAAAATAAAGATAAAGCATAGATTATACTCACATAAATTAGTAGCTAGATGAAATTTGCTTAAAATATAACCTGTTCTCATTTCTCTACCGTTGTACTTCAATCCATATTTATAAATTTGAGTAATGGTAGTTTTAATGGATAGCTTTTATACAGTCATGACCTCCTCCAGTATTATGTATGTACGAGTTAGGTAAATCAAAGAATTTGAAGTTAAGGCACAAGACTCCAATCAATGATAGATGAAATAAGGGAGGGGAAACATAGTTGCTAACTAGAGTAATGGGGCATTCAAACAATTTGCAATGATTCTTTTTGCACCTTTGCCTCTGAACTGATCATTCTGATGTACACATTTATTTAGTTATCTTAACTAAGTTTGGAAGTAGCATGGTCAGATAAATTTTCCTTTGTCAGGTGACAAGTAATTGAAACTAAATTTTAAGTTGAACCATATTGTTCTTCTCAACCAACGGGAATATTAACATATAATTTAGATTTCAATTCTTTCTCTTCCACCATATCATACTGTTCTTTTCTACAAACTCAGTTCAGGTGGGTTTTTTTTTTTTTTTTTTTTTTTTAAGTTGGTTTTTTAGTTAAAGTAAGCTTTATATCTAGTTTTACACTGATTTTGAAGCCAGTGTTTTGGTTTGAAATCGGTTTAAAATCCGGTTATTGTATTGAAATCCATTTCAAAAAATTCAAACTGTTTGTTTTTAATATGAATATGAATTTAAAATGCAATCTTTTTAATTGGATATGCGCATGGATTGAATTTTTGGAAGTTAATTCATTCACATCCTTAGTTTAATATATCCTTTTCTCTTTACATGCGTGTGACTTTATTATTATTTAATATTATTCAATTATTATTTTAATTTTATTCTAATTTTACAATAAGATTTCCATGCTAAAGTTCAATTACTAATAAGAAAATTATATTGTCATTTTTAAGTTTTACTATTTTTCTATATTTAATACATTTATATTTTTGTTTCTATTAAAAATATCTATATAATAAACAATTGATTTGTTGGTCTTTATCTTTAAAACGTGCATTAAGGACATCTTTTAGTTAACTGTCAAAATTTAATCCTTTCAAAGTGTAAAGATCGTTAAATTAAAATTTATCTTTTAGAATAGTTTTTTTTTAAATAGAGACAAAAATTAAAGTTTAATTAACTTATTTAATCTGTTTTTAACGTAAAATGATTGTATCGAAGTTTAAACATATAATCTTATAAATACTATTCCAATCTTACCATTAAACTGATCCTAATGATTTACTTATTTAAGTTACAATATCTTATAACTTAACCCCATTTTAATGTGTTGGTCCAAAATCAATTAAAAAACACAAATTCTATACACACAATTAAAAACAAAATTAAAGCAAATAAATAATAAATAATGCACACGAATTTGCATTAAACAACAAAGAATAACAAATAATAGAGTGCATGAGAGTAACGACAATGCAATTATTGTTGAACCAAGTGGTACTATTAAATATTGAAATTTTTTGGATTCTTTTTTTAGCAAGCGTAATGGTCAATCAAATAATAAACTGGATAAGTAGAGTATCATTTGATAAAGAATTCAATTCTTTGCTACACATTGCTATATAATACAAAACAGATATGTTTGTCACCAACATATAACATAAAAGCAAAATTAAAGCAAATAAACTATTATTATGTTTGTGGATTTTCAAAAAAAGATTTTAATCGATGATAAGAGTTGGAACACTCTCATTTTTTATTTAATTATTTGTTTAATTTTTAACTTTATTTTTAAGAATTAATAACCTAAATAGAATAATAAAATATTAAATTACATTATTGTGACTAATATTTTATATTTTATGTAATTGAAGCTATTAATAATTAATTTGGATAACAATTTAAAATAATTATTAAGGTGAAAATTATATAAAATTATTAATTTTCTTGATAGATATAAGAATAAGTCTCAAATGATTATAAAATAATTATTTAAATTTAGAATTGATGATTGAAGTGGTTATTGGCATGTTTGAACTCTTTAACTTCAGTATCTTTATGATTATAATATTTTAAAAAAAATGCTTTAACACTCAAATTATTTAATATAATAATGTTGATTGTATTTATAAAAATTTAAAATGAGTTGGACGTATTGAATATTATATTTAAGGCCTCTCAAAAATAATATTCTTATGTCATGATTTCATATTAAAAATCTTGCACTAAAGTTTAGATTGATCTAGTCTTTCGAATTAAGGTAGTTCCTTATATAGATTGAGCCTCAAGCCTATTTTGAATCATAGACCAATAGGGAGAGTGTGGCCAAGCCTAGTCACTCAGCTAACATAACATCTTCCCACGATGCCATTGCACTTCTACATCCCCCACAAGTAGCTGCTAGATGTCAGGGACAAGAGGCTAAGCAGAATGTATAACTGGACATCCCTTTTGAAGGAAAGGAAATTGCACATCATTGGGGACCACATTCAATAATTATTCTTCGAACCCCGTTCTTCGAAGTTAGTTGAAGGGCACGAAAAATAACTCATAGTTCAGCATGTGTGATAGAACAATAGCCAATTTCACACGCAAAGGTAGACACAATTACTCCTTTTTGGTTAGAGAGAGTGAAGACTATTATGAATTAGGGTTTTATGAGAATTCAAAGCTCGAGGAATCACAACTTGTGGATTCATTATCTTGTCATGATGAAATTTATCTCTTTCTCAACACTCGTTTGTGTTTTCTAATCTTTTGTTACAAGTAGCTAATTCTGTTTGATTTGGTGATTACAATATAATCATTAAGGCAATCACTTATTATTACTTGAAACGACTTAATTAATTAAGATGTCAATTTTGCATTATTGTGTTATTTATAAAATTTGATATGAATCTTATTAAAGCATAGCTTTACTTAGGAAATTAAGGTTTCGTAACCTTACATATTACTACTATTCTTCTAGTTAGCAATAAATCTAAACTAAACCCGATTGAGATTACAACTTGATGTGATGGAAGCATATATCCCAGCCACGGAATATATTATATGTACAATTGACTAATCTGAAGAAGAAATAGAAGCACTTGACGTTAGGTATGGTGTGGAGATAACTCAGCATGTCGCATTCAGAACAGGTTGCACACCGTTTTCTGCTAAAAACAAGGAGGTTGTCTTGTCTATTTGCTGATCAAGGATATGAACCAAGGCCCGCTTTAGGTCATGAACATGACTCCCAAATACTAATTAATTAAATAAACCATGCTTCACCTACAAAGATTCATCAGAGGAGTAAGTTAATTTGTATTTTGTAGCTCTCACCTGTAGACATTTTAAAGTGCACATGTTACGTTATACATAATTGAGTTCTATCTAGATATATATACACGGTTCATTTAAACTTTCATGGGGACAGCATGTACAGTACAAATTACAGAATTAATTTATAGCTTTAAAAATTTGACATCACCATCTTAACAGACTTCAGTGATAGTGGTTATTAATTAATTACTCAAAATTAATGTATACGGTGGAGCATCGATTTCTTGGTAATTCTGATGTCATTGTGAAGCTGGCTCTTCGGCATTAAAGAAAGTTGAATGCTGTTAATCGATCTAGTCATGTTCACAGTCTATATATATAATATTGCATTTTGTCTTATAGTTTTCAGAATAATAAGTATAGTGCAACTACATAGTCTTCTTTTGATTCAGTGGAAATTGCAACTGCACAGCTTACAATGTTTTAATCATTTCAAAATCTTCTAAAATCTCGGAATAAATGATAGGGATGATTAATATTAAAAACTAAAATGATTGTTTCCATTTTAAAAAATAAATCGTATAGTAACTTATTCAAAACATTCTCAAGAGGGAGTTTAATATATATATATATATATATATAACACAGCAACTTATAAATTGAATAGTCTCAACAATTTAGAGCCTACTTGCTTTATAGGTGGAACCAAGCTAATTAATTATTACACTAAACACATGTTTTAATAAAAAAAATTTTGTAATGAATTAGATACAGATTTCAATTACGTTCAAAAATGTAATTGTTCTAAAGAGAAAACAGAAAATTAGTTATATATGTTGTATTTTACATATAATACTTGCACAATTTAGTAAACCAGTAATCTTTTCTCCTTTTTTTTTTTTTTTTAAAGAACAGACATTATAATTAAAAGTTTGTACTTAAATGTGCTGAAGTATTAAGGTGATTTTATCTTTTGTATTGAATTAAACAGTTTCATAAAAAGTGGACCATATATTTCAACATGTAAATCCAAAACGAAAATTTCAAGATCAAACTTTAGTATACACTTAAGTTTCGTGAAGAAAGCTCTATTTTATTTTCTGTGGCGTTAGTATGAGTGTAACCCCAAATGCTGTTCTCTTTCAGTTAATTCACTTGTGGTATATTTGATTGGATGAAAACAAAAAATAGAAAAGAAAGAAAATAGGTATGATGCCTTTTTGTCTGTTTTGTTAGAGAGAAAATTGAATTCTAAAATCAAAATTTCAATTTTTTAAAACTTTTTCTTTAATTCAAATTTTAAAATTTTCTTATTTCCTTATTTTCTATCCACAGAACCAAACAAATCCCTAGTTAATTCCTTCTTTTGCCTACAACAATATTTGTTTATATTTGGAAAAAAAAAAATTGCTGAAAGAGGCCAAGAGGGGTAATGAATGATAAGTGACCATTTTCTAGCGTCACATTCAGAGAAGATTGGATTTCGTTCTCCCTATTCTTATTATTCTTCCTTAATGGAATGTTACACTCAAGCACCCAACCCCAACATCTTGTTCTCACTTGTCTTTCACGCCATGTTGCCCCTAATTCGCCATGTTCCACTCGTGGATGATAAGACAACATTTCGTTTAGGCGTAAAATTACCTAGCTACCTAGCTAGTTTTTTTTTTTTTTTCTATTATTATTATTAAGAAAATTCATCCTCATCTTTAATCAACAGATTTTTCTAGCATGCATGGCACCCATACAATTCCGAGTTCAAATAATTAATTTTCACGGTGTAAATAATTAATGTTGGTTATTGAGGACCAAAGCCACCCAACTAAGTGAATTTAGGCAATATTCTAAAACTTTATAAGTTGAAAGGTTATGTCTCTTGCAGGCTTTTAGGTAGATCAAGAAAGCATATAGAATAAGGCTCTTGATACTCCAATCAAATGATACATTTGTGGAGGAGTGGACCTCTTCAAATATCTCCCACTCATAGTTGAAAAATTAAATATCAAGTTAGCCATCACCGTAAAAGTTTGGCTTAACATCTTTGGCAGAATATAGTACATCACCGTAAAAGTTAGCCATTTCATACATGAAATGGCCCATGTATAAGTGACGTATAAGCAGTCAATATTAGTAGGCTATAACACGTACAAATTTTCGTAGAATGTTTATGGTTTGCTGAATAATATAAGAAAAGTAAGACTTGGTGCAAATTGGAACTAGCTATAGGCAAAGGAAAACAAAAAGACACTGTGAGATGAAAAATTAAGCAAAAGTCAAATGTTTAGGTTTTGTTATCTTTAGCTTGGTACTGATTGGGTAGCTTTTAAAACTTCAAACAAACAATTAATAATTCTAACATTGAATATTTCTATTGGTCTGAATCCGTAAATTTATTCTGCGCTATGCTGTTTCTACTTAGTTCTGCTGATAGATATAAGTAGAACATATTTGCTCTTAATTTTCTAATATATTTTATGTGAAGAAGATCTTTTGTCAACTCAATAAGTTATGTGAGTAGTAATTATCGATGATGTGGGGTTTAATGAAATAGCAGTGAAATATTATTGGCACACACGTACAAGAAACAGATATGATATTATTTTTTGGTTTTTGTTGACTTAGGAATGATATCTAGAAAACAAAAGTTATTTTTTTTTATTAGCAACAAACTTAAAAAAATTGAATTAAAATAAAAGAAAATATTTTTTGTACGAAAATTAAGGACTTACGTTAACCATATATAAAATTATTTCATAAAGATAATTAAGCATATTTTTTTAGGGTAAAGATAAGCATATTTTAATTTACTAATGCAAGTTAAAATTACGTCAATCATATCTAATATTTAAAAGAAACCATATCATGGAGTTATGTTCAATCTATCTAGCGAATTGTTACAAATTTTAATCTTTATATTCGTTTATAAAACATATACGTCAGCTATAGCAATCCAGGAATAAGATGAAAAATTTTATATGTTAAATAATCTTATACATGATAAAAAAATTTCGCAGTCTATTATTGGTTTAACTACATTAAAGCATCTGTTTAATTAGTTATGTATTAAAGGTGCAAATATTTAGGTATATAAGGGAAAGAAAAAAAAAAGTGACATAATATTGGATTGAATCTCAAACGTCCACACATCCAAATCTAAAAAATTTAGTTGTGTTCCTGCGTCAATTGAGTTAAAAGAGATTAATTAAAAATCATATTCCAATAGCTGACTGGTGATGTTTTCAACTTTGTCGCAAAGTTTTTTAATAACTTGACTCTCTCTATCTCTCTTTTATTTGCAGCAATTGTTTAATATTACCTGATATTGTTAACGAATAAGGTGAACGGTGTTACAAAATTTTATTTTAAGAATATAAGTTGTCTCATTTTAATATTAAAATTAATATTTATATTTGTGTTACATACCGAGACAAATTAGATTTTTTAATTTAATATTTGTTAAATTATAATCAAACCTTAACATATAAGTAATTCTTAACGTTTTAGATTACAAAATAAATATCATTATAATAATAATAGTTCTTTATTATTAAATAAAATATCAATGAATTTTACATAATGTTTTTCATTCTATGGATTTTTCTAATTAATATTTATAATAATGGTTTTATTTAATAAATAAATATATTTAGATACCTTGATATTTTAGAATAACTTATATATATATATATATATAAGCATTTGAAATAGAATATTTGGTTAAACAAATTTTAGAAAATAAAAATCTTATAAAGTATGACAAAAAGACTCGTTTAAAATGTAATTATAACATGACTTTATGCTTTACAATTTATTTCGTAATAATATTTAAAAACATCTTTTCACTTCATATGCATTGAAATCATTATATTTATTTAAACATGAACTTTATCATTAAATTTAAGATGGAACGATCCAAAATTAAATTAAAAATATTATTTGAGTATTCTTTTCATCAAAATTTACAAGAAGAAAATTAAAATATAAAAAATATATAATAAGTTAAAATAATTAATAAATATGATATTATATTAATGTATATTTTTTTACTTATAGTAAAATGTGCCTTTTACAATTTTTATGATTTAACGTATTTTTGGTAAATATTTAATTTTTTTATAAAATAATTACGAATTTTGGAAAGTCAAAATGTTAATAAATTTATATAGGCATAATAAATGAAGTAGAAAAGTAAAAGTTAAACAACATTTAATATTATCATAAACTTAAAAAAGATAATTTATAAATGATCGACCTAATTAATTAAATATCATCAATTATAATTAAATATATATAGAGTTTTTTTTTATAAGTGAGACTCGAATTATAAAGAGGAGGAAAAGAAAGGGAAAATGGAAAAAGAAGTAAACTGCATTGCTAAAAATCGAACTCACCTGTTTTGTAATTAATCCACTAAGTTGGCTCAAGGATAAAATAACAAAATCCCTTTTTTTGTGATCATTTTATTTCAATTTGGTTGATTCCAGCAGTAA
The DNA here is from genome assembly GCA_026544285.1 of Pachyrhizus erosus. Taxonomy (NCBI): domain Eukaryota; kingdom Viridiplantae; phylum Streptophyta; class Magnoliopsida; order Fabales; family Fabaceae; genus Pachyrhizus; species Pachyrhizus erosus. The sequence goes on from JAMLFT010001315.1 coordinate 14,357, forward strand.
AGTAAACAATATTTCTTATCCTTTAATATTTTTTATATTTATTTTGTGTTTTATTGCATATATTTTGTCTTTCTTTCTTTCATCTTGTAAAGGGTGTAGGCTGTTAAAAAATTCATTGGTAATCATAGATTATTAAGTTTACTTATATATGCCTATGACATTGGCACCGGTTAAAAACATAAAATATTCGATCAATGCATTATATAAAACTATGCTACCAACACGTGCTTGTGTATATAAGGTGAGGACAAAGGTTTATTAGTTGTATAAATATAATAGATGCGTTTACGGCTTCTCCAAGTCTATGACACAATCCAATTCTGAAACGGTGAACAAATCCACCGCGTTGTTTGTCATACACTACTCGATCGCCGCAAAAGCAAAACGCTAACTCATTAAAAAAGGGAAAAAGAAGAAGCGTTTTATCGGACTCTGTCTCTTTTCCCCCAAACACTCCTCATTTCCTCCATTTTCAATTTCATCATTTTGTTAACTCCATTGAACACTTATTTTGTGTCGGTGACGGTGAGTTTTATCTTCTTCAATCATTTTTCTCTTTCTCTTTCTCTCCCTCTATCTCTTTATATAAGTAGACTTATTAAAAGATCATATGTTGTTTCAGAAATTATTATTATCTCTCACTATGGAAGAACCGTGGAGATTCTTCACTTGGTTAAAGCTCTTACGCGTGTTTGTGGCGATGCTGTCTCTGTTCCCCTTCAGCATGGAAACTGTTTGGTGTTCCACTCTCAACGGCGAAGGTGACTCTATATCTGAATGCACCATACTGCCCTAATCATTATTATCAATGTTGTTGTTGGTTGTTGCACGTGTTCGTTTTTTTGAGGTTGTTTCATAGATCCATGCCTTGGGTTTTGGATGATGATAGAAATTAGATGCAGTTTGTTTTTTTTAATAAAGGTTTACATTCAAAATGGTACACTTTAAGAGTAAATAGTCTAAGCAAAAGTAATATAAAAAGCTTTTATATTGTTTTTTTTAAGTGCTTATATTGTTAATTTATTAGAAAATAAAAATTATTTTTAAACATCTCAAATGGTATTTAATACCTATTTAAAAAATATAAATATGATAAATGATATAATGGGATAGGGAATTGGATCTTCATTAGTAATATGCATGGGAGTACAATTTTAAATCTAACGGCGATTAAATTTTAAAAAGAACTTTCATGCATCTTTCAATTTAATACAAAACAAAAAAACAAAATGTTTTTTAAAAGGTTAAAATTTGTGCAGGCACATTTTGAACAGTAGAGGATCTTAATCCAATGTGATAGAAATGGAGAAATAGAGAGAAATTTAATCTCAAAATTCATATATGATATAATTTTTGATTAATTTACATTATACTGCTAGTACATAGCTAAAAATTTGAATTAAGTTTTCTGCTATTGATGAAATTGAGGGAAAGTAAAGATAAGGTGTGGTGGTTGTGGTTTGGGATGTGCAGGATTGGCTCTAGAAAAAATGAGGGAGAGGATGGTGAGAGATCCATTGGGGGGTTTATCAAGTTGGAATAGCAAAGAAGGAGTGGTTGATCCCTGTTCCTGGTTAGGAGTAGAGTGCTCTCATGGCAATGTTGTATCCTTGTAAGTAACCTCTTTTGCTTTCTCTTCCTTTTCACGCGTTATTTCTCTTTGTATCATTGGGGGCTTAATTCATCAACAAGATTCATCGACAAATCTTAGTCACACTTTTTTTAGGCGTTTTTTGTTATTTTCCTCTAATCAAATTAAAGTTTTATTTTGTAACTTAATAAGACTCTTTTGTTAATTGGAAAATTAATTTTTATAACATTTAAAGAATTATAATTAAATATAGTCCTTAGTTCAACTTAAATTTTGGAGAAGTAGTGTAATCGTTTATTTTAAAAAAAAAAACTTATTAAGATCACACAGTTCTGTTAAATTATGAGTATTTCAGTTATCAAGTTTTTAAATTAAACGACATTGAATTTTGAGTTTAATTTTTATAAAATGTTTTATAAAATATTATATATTATTAACTAATAAGAAATTATAATACTATGAATTTTTAAATAATTATAGTAAAAATTAATAAAATTACTATACATGGCAGCTTAGAATTGAATAATCTTATAAATACGTACACTATTTACTCCATTTTGTTTTAGAAAAATCATGACATAAATATGAAATTGATTTAAATCTTTTATGTCAGTCAACCTCCATTTTTCTACTTTTTTTCCCATGTTATGAGTTTTAAATTTTAGAGTATTTCAAAAGGCTAATGTCTAACAACGGTTGATTTAGCTTTCTTTGTAGTGTTTATTTATCAACATATTTTATATATAAAAAAAAAGAACAAAAAATATCAACCTGTTTTAAGGGTTTTTAAACAAATAAGAGGCATGAGCTCGCATATATAACATTGGGCTCATGGATATTGATACAATACAAATAATCCAATTAGCCCAATTGCGAGACCAATAGTGGGTTTAAAAGAACTTTTGTTTTTGGGTTTTGATACATGATTGCATGTGATCTTTGTCTTTGTAAATTACACTGCGTATGATTGACATATATTGTATATACGTATATTTGGTAGAATTTTGTTATTGGTCAAAATTCCATTATTTTGAATATAATAAAACATATAAAGATGCTACGTACCAAAAAAAAAAGTTACTGTGTATGACTGACATCAATTAAATATATGTATATTTGGTAGCACTTTGTTATTGGCAAAATTCTATTATGTGAATATAATAAAATACCAAAAAAATTCCATTTTGTACGAAAAAAAGGTTACACTATGTGTATGACTGAAATAAATTGTATATATGTATATTTGGTAGCATTTTGCTATTGGAAAAATTCTATTATTTGGATATAATAAAATACACGAAGATGGTATGTACCACAAAAAAGTTACACTATGTGTATGACTGACATAAATTGTATATATATTGTATTCGGTATCATTTTCTTATTGGCAAAATTCTATTATTTGAATATAATAAAGATGATATATAATTATCTTTATCATTTATTTATTTATTCTTAAATACACCTCTTAAAAATATATTCTAAAATTAAAGGGTACAAATTTTTATTATCCAGTTTTGATGTTCATGGAATATTTAAAAAATTTATTGACAGACTTGCGCGGCAAGCCGAATTACCCCTTATGTGTAATATTCACAATTGAAATACAACCTACGATTTCTTTTTTTTTTAAAAACAAAAATGGGGCCAAAGGCCCAGAAATATAGCCCATTTTTTGCTACGTATCTACGCCAGAGTTAATAAAATAATTATAGATCCATCAAAGAATTATTTATTTCATTATTTTTCGATTATAAACTTTGTACATGTTTCATAACTGTACTTGTTTTGCCTCTAATCTTTATAAGTCTGCATTTGGAAAGTTGAATGAACTATGCTAACATCTTGACAGTGGAGTACGTTGTTAATTAATTGCCAGAAATGTCCACAATGAACATTGATTATTCAATATAGGAACATGTACATGAATTAAGGATTATTCATCTCGCAGGAATTTGAAAGATCTATGTCTCCACGGAACACTAGCACCTGAAATTGGGGAGCTGGTTCACATAAAATCAATGTAAGAACATGTACAGGTCAAAATTAATTATGACAAAAATATTAGGAATATTTGAATAATCCTTGTAATCATTATGCAGCATTTTGCGCAACAATTATTTCTACGGAGACATCCCTAAGGAGATACTACAATTAGAGGAACTAGAAGTTCTTGACTTAGGATATAACAACTTTAGTGGACCATTTCCATCTGAAGTGCTAGGCAGCAATCCATCCCTGACTACCCTGTAAGTTGAAACTTTCATGCAAAAAATATATATTATATATATTTCTTTTCTGAACTTTTGTTGATAAATTATCAAATTTATACTGCAGTTTATTGGACAACAATGACCATCTTGCCTACTTAAATCCAGAAGTGTATAGACTCAAGACATTTTCTGAATTGCATGTAAATGAAGAACAACTAACCGGTGCCACCACTAGAGAAGCATGTGTTAGCATATCTACTAACTGGTAAGCGAGCAATCATGCAGCTATCAAAGATATTGTTGGAGATCCAAAATCAATAAGTGCTATGTGAGAAATAGTATGTATGAGTGTGAGAGAATTTTTTTTGAGTTAATTTTTTAGAATAAATTAAGTTTAAATTTAAATTCTAAAATAATATCAAAGTTTATTCTATTTTGATTATGGTTAAGTCTATGGATCAATTATCGGACTATTATTAAACTACCTATAGATGTGCAAACATCCTTAGCATGACGAAAGTGTGTCGAATGTCGAATGTCCCATACTGACTAGTAATGTCACTCAAAGCTAAATTCTTAGAGATGTCTTATGTCAGTGGCTGAATTAAATTTTGCTTTTGCTTTACATAGCTTTTATCCGCAGCATGTATTTCATATGATTCTTTTTTTCTTTTCTTTTAAGTCCAGTGTAGTAATGCTCAAGTGTCCTCATTAACTGTGGGGTACTTGGTGATGTTTAAAATTGCCTGCTTGTGACAGGAACATTGGCCAACATGGGGATATAGCTTACAGAAGGAAACTTCTCCAAGCAGCAAATGACGCTAAGAGGGGTGCTAATGACAAAGAAACTCGTTCACCATCACCATCACCTTTTCCCTCTACACTATCTCCAATTTCTGAGCCTTTCTCACCATCACCATCAGAGAGTCCCTCAGATTCACCATCATCTCCAGAAGTTTCCCCTTCACCATCTCCCTCTCTCTCCAGTTTCTTTTTCAATCCTTCATCCTCACCTTCACCTGAGGTAGCACCAACTGAAGACTTATCACCTCCAGCAAATCCACCTATAGTTGTGTCCACACCACCGCAGTCCAATTGGGTTTCAATGCCTTCTCCTGCTTCATCTTCAAACCAGAGGAATGCAAACAGTTCAAACCCAAAGCAAGACACTGTGATTATTTGGTCTACAGTTGGGGGCTTCTCCTTCCTGATTTTGGTTTCAGCCATTGTTTTCATTTGCTTCAGAAGTAATAAGGTTGTAACTGTAAAACCTTGGGCCACAGGGTTGAGTGGCCAGCTGCAGAAAGCATTTGTATCAGGTAATTGGTGCTCATATTTACTTTATTTACATCATTGACTAGCTCAGCTAAAGATTTCAAACTGCAAAATGCATATTAAATTATTAACTACCTGAAATAAAGTTTATGTTCTAGTCTTTCCATCCTTTACAAGTACACTATTGAATTTGGCATTCTGATTGAACATGTATGATTTAGGTGTTCCAAGTCTGAAACGAAGAGAACTTGAAGTAGCTTGTGAAGATTTCAGCAACATCATTGGCTCACTGCCTGAAGGGACTATTTATAAGGGTACTCTCTCCAGTGGAGTTGAGATAGCTGTAGCATCCTCTGCAGTGGCTTCATCCCAAAACTGGTCCAAAAATATGGAATCTCGATTCCGAAAGAAGGTATGCAGGCAACAAACATAGAAAATGTACCACACTTTAGAATCTGGTTTTAGTTCTGAACTTTTTCCTGTTCATGATTCCAGATTGAGATGTTGTCAAGAGTAAACCACAAGAATTTTGTGAATCTTATTGGATATTGTGAGGAGAATAAGCCATTCACAAGGATGATGGTTTTTGAGTATGCTCCAAATGGAACGCTATTTGAGCATCTACACAGTGAGTGCTATTATGTTCAAAATTCACTTGCACGATTACGTTGACGAGCATTTGCTTTTAGAATCATTGCAACCTAACATGCAACTTTTATGGTGTATCCTTCTCATACAGCTTGATACCTTGTAAAAAGTTACCAACTTAGCTTTGATAACCAATTTCTTGTGTGTGCAAAAAAATCATTTAGGCCTCCACTTTACATCTTTAACTGAACGGTTTAGCTGTTTCATAATATGATATCAAAGATTGCTTGACTAAGCAGATAGGAGACACTTCAGCACAAGAGTGTTGTAGAAAAAAAATTGAAAATCTGTCTTGGCAATTAGTGTAGTGTTGACAACATTCATGTGTCTTGCAGTTAAAGAAGCAGAACAGCTGGACTGGGGAATGAGAATAAGAATAGCAATGGGAATAGCCTACTGTCTGGAGCACTTGCATCAGCTGACACCTCCCATTGCCCATAGAAACATACTATCTTCATCTATATACCTCACTGAAGATTATGCTGCTAAGTTATCAGACCTTAGTTTCTGGACTGATATAGTTTCCACAAAGATGGATTCTGAAGCCTCACAGCTATTGAAAACAACTTCTGCATATATAAAGGCTAATGTTTACAGCTTTGGAGTACTATTATTCGAATTGATTACAGGAAGAATTCCCTTTGCTGTGGAGAATGGCTTATCTGAAGATTGGGCAGCGGAATATATGAAAGGGCAAACATTGAGAGACTTGGTGGACACAAGCCTGCACTCTTTGCAAGCAAATGAAATTGAAAAATGGGAAGAGGTGATCAACAGCTGTGCACATCCAGATCCAGAAAAAAGGCCAACTATGAGAGAGATTACTGCTAAGTTGAAGGAAATCACTGCCATGGGGCCTGATGGAGCAACTCCAAAAGCATCTCCTCTTTGGTGGGCAGAAATAGAAATTATGTCCACTGACTTAAGTTCAGACGTTAATCCATAAATTCAAATGAAAAATATATCTTTTGGGATAATAATCTGAGCAACTACTCTGAATTTGGAGTTTGATGCTATTTTTTAATTTTGTTTTGTAGTTACGTTTTAGATTCTCCTTTTGAAGCTAACTGAAGTAGGATGGATGGAAGAAACAACTTATGTCTCAGTAGAGCAATTTATTTGTGTAAATAGTTAAGGAATGAATTTGTTTTTATGCTTTTATAAATGAATTTTGCTTATCTTTAGTGTGGAAAAGGCTTGGGGAAAGAGAAATGGTTATGTTAGTTTTGCAATGAGAAAGAAACAAGCCCCACTTTTTTGTCATATAAAGACAAACACAAGCAATCAAGGAATTCTTTTTCTCTAAAATGTCATTTCATCTTTTCCATAGGGTATTTTTAATGTACCAGAAGTACTGTGTACTTAGGTCTAAATACTATGGATTGAGAACAGCAACAAACCGAGAAGATGGCTTTAGTGGAATCTTTAGTGTACACTCAAGCACTTGGTCTGTCGTGTCCTTTCTAAAACAGACACGTGAATTTGTAGCCGCAAGGTTGACTGCTTTCAAAGAAGGAAAAAGTGATTATTTACGCTTCCTTCCTTATTTGTCCAAAAAGAAAAAAGGAAAATGTATTATACATTGTAGGAAACAGTTGGTATGAATCTTTTTATAACCCTGTAACTGTACAAGAGGATGTTTAAATAATGTGATACATATTCTTTATATGGCTCACGAGAATACATATCAAATCAATGGAGTTACTATTCGGAAATTCTTATGATTTACACCTGAATCATCCTCCCCATTTGATAATATAACACATAACTTAAGTATCTTTCATCCATCTTTTTTTTTTCCACTCATAAAAAAGTCTTCTTGTTCTTGGTTTTGTTTCCACAATCCATATTCTCCATATCATTGTAGCTTTGTTCTTAGATGATTGTCGAGAGATTTCTGAGGTAAAAACTCAATCATTGGGGAACTCCCCATCAATTGTCTAACCAAGATCTTCACATTTTATCTTTCAAATGCTCATATAAGATTAAAAGTTCAATTTTTGTATCCTTCGATAGAGTTCAAGTGTGCCTGCATGGTTTGGATCTAAGCAAAGAGCTGCCTGACAATCTTGAAGAGCAGATAATAGGTCCCCCATTGACTCATAAAATGCTGCTCGAAGGTGAAGCATTTGCAGGTCAGGCTTGAACTTTATGGCCTTAGTGAGTTCTTCCACTGCTTCAGTTTCTTTTTGGTCATCCATCATCACTGATCATACATGTGAGATTTGAAAAATATGAGGTTGGAAAATGGTTGAAATGGAAGAAACTGAAATTTCTACCTATTGTATTTACTACTTGGTAAATACAAAGATACACTGGCCTAATTATTTAGAGAAAATGTTTTCTATTTTATTTTTTGTTTGCACTTTTAATTACAAAATTGCATTGTTTTCAAAGATGTTACACGAAACAGAGGAAAAAAAGTGTGTACACTATTTCTGTACAAATCTTTGAAAACAAGAAACAATTTAAACACAATGTGATAGTTTTGCAATTAAAAATGAAAATAGAAATGAAAACAGACAACGGTTTCTGTACTGGCCCTTGAAATTACAAATAGATTTTGAAACACCAAACCAAGGACAATAGATAAAAAAACAACTGTTCTTTGGAACTCAGATCCTATAAACTTTTTAATTAATTTCCATGCTGATAACCAAACTTGTTAAGTAGTAATCTGACTGCAAATAGTTAAGTTGAATATGATTAATTAATAAAATCAAGTGGCGTATAGGAGATGAGCAATGAGGGAAAGTACCTGCTGCCCTGTATCTGAATGGATAGGTCCTTAAAGGATCAAGTTGAGTTGTAACATCAAGATCAGCCTTTGCCATCTCACGGTCACAGTATTCTGATCTTTTCTCATATGATGAGGCATTACTCTCTGCCTTCTCAATTAGTTTGGTCATCTCATCATATGCAGCTTTTCGTTGATTTTTCTGATGATAAACACGTGCCAGACCTTGATGAGCTCTTGTGTGCCTAATTGCAAGTGCATTCTTGTAGCATTCTTTTGCAAGCTCAAGCTTACCGCAATCCACATAAATGCTCCCTAAGTTATTCAATGCCTGCAAAATATTGCACAAGACAATCAAATAACTACACAGACTCACTTCACTTGTAATAGAGATGGTATTAGTATTAGAGATCACTGACTTGTCCTTTGCGAAGTCCATCTGAAGGACATTTAAGTGCTTCTTTCAGAAGCTGAACAACGTCGGAAGAAGATTCAGGATCCAGAGTTGTATCTGCCAACACGTATGCTTTTAGAAAAAAAGCTTCAAACGATCTCTGAATTGCAATGGATCTGTCAGCCCTTGCCAACGTTTCTTCGCGATAGCCAGTGTCATATAGGATCCATCCTTCATAAATTAGCCTTTCTTGCAATGAGCTAGAATGGTTTCTGGCCAATCGTAAACTGCACATTGCAGCCTTTTGACAGTTTAATCTGTGAATTTCTTACATGTGAGGAATTCTCTTGACATTGTAAAATAGAATTAATTTGTAGCTACACTGTAACAACATTATGGACATTACACAATGTAAAAAGCTAGTCATTGTCCAACATTCAAACTCTCCTAAGGATCCTCCATAATGTGACAATATACACAGTGACAATTGAAAGTTAAAGAGAAGAGATATTTGTAGTTTAGTTATGCAGATGCTAACCTCAAGAGAAGTAGAGACTGTCGAAACTCTAGCAGGCTCTTTCCAGGCTCATTCTCTAGCATTTGATGTATAATAGCCAAAGAACCAATATCATCAACACAAGACCATTGTTGGTATAATTGCATCCAGCAATCAGCCTGACTCTTCTGCTGAACTCCGCGGTTTAGAAGTTGGAGCAAGTATTCCCCTTTGATCTTCCCATGTGAAGTTATGTAATTTGGTTCTATGGTTAGCAGTGCCCGAATATCTCTCATTGCATTGTTATAGTCCTCAAGTGCAACATACAACCAAGCTCTCAATTCTAGGCAATCAGGGGAAAGTTTAAATCTAATAAACTTATCTAGCTCTATAATTCCTTCCTTTATCTGCTTCTCCTCCACCTTTGCTAGTGCCCTATATTTATATGGAAATGAAAGGGAGGGATCCAATTCAGTTGCAACATCTAAATCAACACTCTTTTCCTTTCCCATATTGTACAGTGCACGCTCCTGATACATCCACCCAGCTGGTTTATACTCAAAAATGAGAGAACTAATTAACTTGTAGGCTGAATATGGTTGACCCTGCTTGTGCTTAGTTCTTGCTACCCCAGCCAAAGAATAAACATGACCTTCCCCAACTGCTGCCTTAAAACAACGCTGAGCATCTTTGTATTCTTTCCTTTCAAGTAGCACACACCCCAATTGGTGGAATGCTAGAGCCTTTTGCCATCTTTCTGTGGCACACTCCCCCATTCTGTCCAGCAACATCATTGTGGTTTTAGATACCATGCCTTCCTCCATTGCCACCTGACTCAGGAAGTAGTACAATAAGAAAGAAGCACACCGCACATTGGCCAACCTTTCCTTTGCCTCAGAACTACAAAATAATTTTGCTACCTTCGGATTGTACAGAGAAGTTGGAAGCTCCCTAAGCAACACTTGTAAGCAAGCCCCTACAAGTAGGTTGGCTCTCTCTTCCAATCCATACTCAATAAGCACCAATGCATCTTCAACATTCATAATAATTGAAGCCAAATGTGCATCACAAGCAGACCTCATCTCCTCACAACAAAACCTATTGGCAAAGGACAGAAGCTCCAAAACAGTCATTGGACAGAATAGGTCCAATCTTTTAGTCCTGCTGTAAAACTCCACTGCCCTCATCCCCTTTGGACATATCCCATTTCCAGAGAAATCAATCTTGCTCATTTTGGACTCAGCAAAGCCACCATACAGCATCGCATTAAAAGGGTCTGAAAGTGCAGCTATCCTGCATCTAACACAACTGATTTCTTCACTCCCAACAGAAAACAAAACATCACTTTCCTCATCTGACGAGCACACACTCTCAGTGCAGGTTTCCTGATTTGGCTCTTGCTGACACTGGCAGCGATCATTAACTGAACAAAGACTAAACCCGGGTTCCAAATTCTTCTTAGGACACTCAAGAACATAACCACCACAATCCATTGAAGACACACCAACAAGCTCATCATCCCTCCTCTCAAACCTCAACCATGCAGACAACACAACCTTGGAGAGCACATCCTCTGCATTTTGACATGCTGTCCTGAGACATCTTCTGAGTATTTTCTGATCACCAAGGCTGCGCAAGAGAGAGTACTGTTCCACACACATTGATGCTTTGTTGGACTGAGAACAACACTCCATGCGCTGATAGAGTTCTGATAAGGTCTCCACAAGGTTGATGGGTTTAAGATAAGGTTCTATGGATGGTTCAATGGTGTCGGTGGAAGGGAGGTGAAGAGGGACAAGGTTTGCTAATGCTGAGGTTGAGTTGTTGTTTTTGGTGCTGGATTTGGTTTTTGCCCATGATGGTATAATTGCTTTGTTCCTGTTAAGGTTGTTGTGACGTTTGGTGGCAGCCACTGAGGCTTTGCTGCTATTGCCACCATTTGTTTCTGAAGAAGAGGTGACAGCATGAACTTGAGTGCTCTTGAAACGTTCGGTTAGCTTCAAACCACGCATCTCTGATCACTTATGCATACTTTGATTCAACCGCTTCTGCATAAGTGCTGAACTTTGAATAAACATAAACATGGGGTGTGAACTTTTGAGTGAAGGAACTTCATTTTGTTATTTTGTACTAGCAGCAACGTAGAGAGAGAAAGAGAAAGAAAGAGGTGAGTTTGTAGGCTTATAGGTTGTAGGGGGGCTATACAGTTTAGGCTTGAAGAAGAAAAGGAATTGTTCTTGTTGATGATGGATGGGTGATGATGAAGACCAATGGCCTAAACAGAACTTGACATCTTTTTTGCTAAACAGAAGTACAAAATTTAGGCTTTGGATAATGTGTGTTTTTAGAACCAAAGAATAAGACTCAACAGATAAACCCACACTGAATGAATGAAGAGGTTGGCGTGTTTGTGGTGTAAATAAACCAAGTTAGCAACTAGTAGTTTAATTTTTAGGTGTGATCAGGTGAAGCTGCTATGCTCAACCTGTGCCATTAACTGACTCCACTTGTGACTTCACCACAAAAAGAGAGAGGAACATACAATTACAGATGCTTCAGAAGAACCACTCCAATTTGGGACACAAGCATGCCAGTCGGGTCAACTGATTCCATGATCATTTTCTTTTCCTTTTCTTTTTGTTGTATTAAAAAAGTAGGACACTGAGTCGCAGATTATTTAATTGTTCCACCACCAAAGTGAAACGTACCTTAATGATGAACGAATTCTTCTTTATTAGCTACGAATTTACCTTAATTGATTATTCAAATATTCTGATTGAGATGAAATTGCATGTCAAGCAAAGAGCATAAGGTGGAGTGAGTTGTGTAACCAATCCAATTATTATTTTTATGTTAGGTGGTCTTATCAACACCAAACATGTATTCACATTTTAAAATATCCCCCTTTCCCCTCCCCTCCCCAAATGACAATAATAACCATATAATAGTAATAATAATACTCTGAAATTTCACTTCTGTTTACTCTTTTCTCCAACAAATCGATTTATTATGTATTTTTTAATGTAATGACGATCATCACTAAAAAATATTTTGTTTATATTGGTTGAATGTCCAATTCATGCGTGGCTCTTCATTTGTTTTTTTCTGGAGGAGGAAAAGGCATAAGGTGATTGAGGAACGGGATTTCCTTTTGAGGCCCCAATATTCTGTTATATATTCTTTGTACAACATATGATCCAATTACGATGTATAACATATAATATTAGGTGCAAAATAATTAAAAACGGTCCACTACATCTCCACGGCACATGAATTTGGAGGATATGATTGGCAACGTCTAAACAAAATGGTAAAAAAATCAAATCTGAACATATAAGCCAACGATGCTAGTCTTCAGGCTCCTAATTATTGATGGGTCAGGAAGATGGTAGATTTAGCAACACCCTTTGTAAATTTATTTTTTTTAGCTTACAACAATTATGTATAATGGCTCTTCTGCATAGAGATTCTGGCAATAATTGGATGCATGCATATGATGCATGTACAAAAGAATAATATCTGCACGTCATCACAAGTTGGAGTTCATGTAGGAACAAAAGCAAAGGGGGAATATAATGACAAGAAAAATGATCGCACATCACTACAATCGCCATGTGACACTATGAAGCATGTTCTTCTCTAGTACTGTCCCACAAGGAAAACTTAAAAGCAAAATGTGGAAAATGACTCAAATGGCTTTTAGAAAATCATTCCTCAAATCTATGCAAATCTGGATAGTTGCTAATTCCTGTTTTGGCACAACATTTTTTGTGGCACAGAGCTCAAGTCTTTCGTTGGCAGCATCTCTTGGTCAATGCTCCCAGTGAGGAGTATCTTAGCTTTTGACACCACTTGTAAATTTTAAGATCATGTGTACAGATTACGAAGATAAACAGAGTTAAAGAGGCATCTAGGGATATGTTTTGGTTGATAATGTATTTGAATTAATTTTTTGCTAAAGTAAATTTAGAATGAGTTTTATCATTTTTTTCATTTTATTATTTTTGTTTATGCAACTTATCTCGTTTTAATTGAAGACCGATACTTGAGTTAAGAAGAATTTCTATTTTTACAGTATCTTTTTATTCTAAACGGAGAGATTAAGAATATTAACATATGAGTAATGAAGTGACGAAAAAGTATATGATTATTATTATCTTTTATCCAGCTTTCTATACATTCTATTTCCATTTTATTATGTATCTTTTTATTTTTTATTGTATAATTTATTATATCTATTTTTTTCTATCTCTTCCTTTCATTCATAGACTCTAGATATGAAGTGTACGTTTAAGATTTTCTAAAAAAGTTGCGCAAGCTAGCATATGGTTCGCTGCACCTGACAAACTTTGCAGTAGAAAGGAACAAGAGCTATCAAATTTAAAGAGTAATAACTAATAAATTATCACTATTTATCTTTTGTAAGAGTATCCAACCGTAATATATGTCTTGTCTTGCCAAGAAAATCGACACCGTAGTACACGATCACGTGATGATAAACAAGTGGACGCATGATGTCAATCAGGTGATAGTTTCAATTCTTGGTATGAACATGAACTTTAAATTCATTAATCTCATCACACCTCTGATGTGGTCATGTTTGCTTCTGAGTACTAATGGCCTGATGGGATATTTCTTTGCTTTCATTTATTGACACAACTTAGATGTACTAGCTTTTGGGGGGAAAGTTTGGTCAAAACCAACTTCTGTGCAACAATTATCTTTTCTTTTGTTGTGAGAATAGAAATGGAAGAAATGAAAGTGAATGGATAAAAATAATAATAAAAAATACAGTAGAAATAAAAATTATTTAATTAAAAAATATTTTTAAATTAAAATAAATTAATAAAATAATAATAATAATAATAATAATAATAATAATAATAATAGTAGTAGTAGGAGGCATAAAAATAAAAAAAATGCAACAACAATAATAAAAAAAATGGGATGCAACAATCAAGGAAAATTTCACAAAATTCTTTCAATTTTGTGTAGAAATATTGATGTGAATCTTATAAAAAAATTTAAAAAATTTCCATCATTTATACTCTTTTAAATTATCAGCATTTTCTTAATATCACTTTCTTTTTTCATTCTCCTTTCTCTCTTCCTATATTTTTATTCTATTAAACACAACCCCACACTTAGAGAGATCAAAAAAATAAAAAATAAAAAAATAAAAAGTATAAATATGAAAGGTGATAATAATGAAAAATAATAAGTATAGAGTATCCCATATATAAAAATGTTGATATATCTTCACTCAACTTTTTAAATACTTTTGTATAGGTATTCAATCAGGATTTAAGTTGTGCACTTGGATTGTCTACAATGGCCTTGCTTTGCAGCAAAGATATTCACTGTTAGATTTATAATTTATAGTTATAAAAGATGAGAATATAAAAAAAAAAAAAAGGTTTTATAATTGGTTGTAGAAGGTCAAATATCTTTGCAGGTGAAGCAAGATAGTTACAAAGGATTCAAACTCTTGAACTTGAACCTTGAAAACCAATACTGACTATTAATATAAAACATTATCATACAAATTATTGAGATTAAACTTTAATTTTATTTAAAGGACCCTTGAACATTTAAGGAACTGTATCTTAAGTAGTCTCCCATTTATTTTCGTTCCTTTCTTTTTAAAAAAGAAAATCCCCACTTCTTTTTTAGCCTATTGTGTGTGGAATAGGGTAAACAACTAATAAATGAAAGAGATGTCATTGAAATAATGAAACAGGAGTGGTAAGGTAGAAATCAATGTCAAACTAAATGCAAGTCAGGTGTGGAATCAAATAGTAGAATATAGTTGAGTTAACAGGATTTTGGGGCAACTTAAAATTGCCTAGTTAAAACACTTTTACTAGAAAGTTGCAACAACTTGGCTTTATTTCTTCTTTCTTCATAAAAAGGAAACACAATTGATGTAACAACACATATTTTTAAAGACTAAGTTATACAAACACTTCTAAAATTTAATAAAATTACATAAATATTTATTATTATTGATTATTATTTTCTATTTTTATATTAAGTTTTCTTAAATTTTAAAAATATATACTTACATTTTTATAATACTAATATTATTTTAATATTTTTAAATATTATACAGATATTTTTTATATATTATACTAATATTTTTTTAAAAAAATAATTATAATAATTAAAAAATATTTATGTAATTTTACCAAAAACTAAAAAGATGCTTGCGTAATTGATTTATTTTTAAAAGCATTACTAGACAAGCAACGATAGGAACATGAGAAGAAAAAGGTCACGTGTAAGATACAAGTGTTTTATAAAATTAATTGTCGTGACAGTGGCACCACCGTGATGAAGAAGATCAATCCATGACTTTCTTTCAAATGCTTCAATTTCAAGAAGCCCAACGAGACTTCCTTTGCGTCAAACCAAATCTCCTTTATCAGCGTGGGAATAGCAATGAATGAGATAGTTAATTATAAGTAGTATATGTTATCATTATATATATATATATATATATATATTGTACAAACAATGCAAAGGGGAAAAATTGTTTGACCTTTTATTTTTAGTTTAAGTAATTAAAATAATGGTAAAAGACTTAAAAATAAATCGTATAAAAGTTAAAAAGAAAAGGCGTAAATGAATAAGACTTACGAATAGATGTTAGAATAAACTTTGCTTTCTCTGATAAATGTAATTAGAATTCAATTAAAATGACAATAAAATGAATTGACTTAAAAAATGTATAAGGTTGCCGCAAGTTTAATCGGAGAATCAGAGAAAATGATGGTGACCAAGCACGCGCTTAATGACTCCCAAGAATTCGAAAAAAAAAAAAAACAAAATAGAGAATAAGACAAGAGACAACTAAATGGTAAAATTTTTTGAAATGGAAAGACATTTTTTAATTTTTAATGAATTAAAATTACAACGTTCTTAAAATTAAATTAAACTAAGAATACACTGTCGTCTTGCTTGGACAGTCCTCAAAGCCCATTGAAAAAAAGAAAAAGAAAGTGAGAGTAAGACAAAAGACAACACACACATACATGTGTCTTGTAATAAAGCCCAAATCCTTTTGAACATAAATTTCGGCCCATTTTTTTTCCACTCCAATTTTACTGTTCTCACTTGCCAGTTTTTTCTTTTCATAGAAATTTCCTATTCTACCCCCATCTTCACACCCCCTCCTCTCTCTTATAACCCTTTTCTCTTCCCTCTCACTCCAACTATCTTCTTCCTTTGCCTCTTCTCACTCCCATTGTGCTTCTCACTAATTCGATAAAAATTAGTTTTTATTGTGTGCAAAAGCACACTGAAAAATCTTTTCTGTTTTGTGTATAAAAAATGATTCAACAGAAGGTTTTCACTGTGTTGAATATTTTTTTAAAAAATAATTAACACAACAGACACTTTTTTCTTCAAGAGTATTTTTGTATATATATAAACAAAAGAAAAGGAAAGAGTGGAAAGTTAAAACAGAGGTGTATGAATATCGCGGGCCACACCACGTACGTAGGTGTCATAGTAACAAAGCCCAAAACATGTCGGAAAAAGCAAAAGACAAAACAAAACAAAAGACAACTTAATGTGACCAAACTTTGAAATGGAAAAACATTTTTAATTTTTAATTTTTTTAATGAATTAAGAACACTGACAAAAGACAACTCACCGCAAACAAACTTTGAAATGAAAAAATATTTTTAAGTTTATATTTTTAATTTGACTTAAATATTAATTTAATCTTTAAAAATAATATTTTTTTTAATTTTGATCTTTAAAATTTTTTATTTACATCTTTTAACTATTATTTTTTTAGATTCTGTCACGTAATCTTTTAATTTTAATATTTATTATTATATTATCAAAAAATCTCATAAGATAATCATATTTAATTTTTTTAAAATTATATGTTTAAATTATTTATTAATTAATTTAATATTATTAA
>JAMLFT010001316.1:0-31639 GCA_026544285.1 Pachyrhizus erosus
AAATTATTATTTATTTTTTATTAAAATGTTTATTTTTACTTTTTAATCATATGTAATATATTAAAAATAAAATTTTTAAAATGATGGTATTAATAAAATCACAAAAAATCAGGAGTCTAGTCTTGTTAATTGACAGCACTAGAGTTATATACTCAAATCTCACAAAATCAGGAGTCATGTTGGAAGACATTATTAGGCACTAGAGTTTCAATAAATGGAATTCAATCACTATTTCTATCAATGAACCACTATTTCTGGACTAGACATGTATCAATGCAAGTTAATGTATGAATGTATTGTTTTTATTATTATTATTTATTTTGGGATTCTGTAAATGTCACTGTATTTGCTTTGCAATTCACATGGTTGTACTTCAATTTTTGTCCATTTGTATTCGTATGGTTCTTTTCTCTAATTCGTTTGTTTAGGAAAAAAATTGTAAATTGGAAATTAATTGTCTGCTTTCCTGTGTGGGAAATAAATATACGTTTAAGTTTATAAAGTAAAATTTGAATATATCATTTTATAAACTAAATTTACAAAAGTAATTTTGCTTTCAAGTGAAACTTTGTTTTAAACTAAAGATATGTTTGATTAACAGTTTAAGAAGTATTTTTTTATTAAATGTATTTTTGAAAAATAAATTTATTTTAATGATATGTTCGGTTATTTTTAAAAACACAGTTGTGAATAAAAATTTAGTTTAAAAATTAAATTTTATAAAAGTAAAAATTAAGTTAATTTTATAAATTTATAGTTTACAAATTTAAGTTTAAATCAAACTTAAATTTGTAAAGTTTAATTTAAATATATATTAAATATTAGTGTGTGAATATACTTTGAAAAAAAATAATCAAAGATGTCTATGTTTCAGTGCAAGAAATACATATATGTTTAAATTAAAATTTATAAAGTAAAATTTGAATAGATCTTATTTTATAAACTCAATTTACAAAAGTAATTTTGCTTTCAAGTGAGACTTAGTTTTAAACTAAGGATATGTTTAGTTAAAATATTTTTAAGTCTTAAACGCACTTTTTAAAAGAAATTTTTTTTATGATATATTTAATTACTTTTAAAAGTATGTTTATAAATAAAATTTTTATTTAAAAACTAATCTTTTATACAAGTAAAACTTAAATTATTTTTATAAATTTAAGTTTAACTCAACTTTAAATTTATAAACTTTAATCCAAATCGATACTAAATGTTAGTGTGTGAAGGTATTTGAAGAAAAATCATACATACTATCAAAACTGAGTTCATTTAATAAACTTAAGTTTGACAAGTACAGAAGATAACCAAATAGACCGGTTGAAGGTGGGTTTCAATCAATAATAGTGTACTTCAACTTCTGCATAATTGGGACAGTGAAGCTTGAAGGCTCTATAAACAAGGTAGGATGGTTTAATAAAAAGAAACTTAGGTTAATTAGATCTAATAGAATAGCAAAATTAACATTTATTTATTTGAGATATAAATAAAAGCCATCAGCTTATACCTAATATATAATGCTATAGTTTAATTTAATTTTTTGACTTACCAAAACTTCAATTGTAAAATATTACTGTATTTTTATATACATATCAACTTCTGAATAAATTTTAGTCACTTGTAAAAAATATTATTTTAAAAATAGACTTATCATTAATTCAATTAAAATATTAAGTTGATAGATTATCAGTCAAATCAACGGAGTAGTAATTCAATTTTATGAACTGATATATATAATATAAAATATAAATATATATAATATTTGTATGATAAATTTACTAATTAATGACAATAATCTATTGCTAAATTGATCTACTAAATAATTTTTAAATTTTTTATTTGATTCTTAAATATGTTATTTTTGTTATATTTTTTATTAAAATATTTATTTAAAAAATAATAAATATTAGTCTAACCTAACCAATTTATTGATTCATCTATAAAATCAATTAGATTAAATTTAATCATTAACATATCTGATTCAATAAACAATTTGAATAGAGGTTTCAATCCAACCGATTGGAATGACTAATTTGAATTAATTTTTATAATTATGATAAATAAAAAAGTGTTAGAAAATACTCTTAGAAAATATATGGCTAACTTTTCTCACAAAAAAAATTATATCTTTGAAATATAAAAAGATTTTGAAGAGTCCTTAACTAGTAGTTACAATGTGTTTTTTTATTGTAGTACTATACTTTTGCTAGAGTTGGCAATAATGAAGATTTTGTTCTTTTTCATTTGATACAAACATGAAACGGCAAAGTATATACATGTATGTTTGGAATAAAGTTTGCAAAATTCGATTTGAGTTAAACTTAGGGTCTGCTTAGAATGGTTGTGAGTTTTTTATTTTTTATTTTTAAATGTAATTTTTAAAATAAAATATATTTGATAAAAATAGAGTTGAAATAATTTTTAATTTAATTTCAAAATATTTTTATATTTATTTTCAAAATCAAGAAATTTTTTTAGTGAATTTGGTTTTTAGTTTTTAAAAACATATTTTTACTACCTTTAATAATGAACATTTTTATCACCACTACCATCATTGACATCACCATTTGTTGTTGTTACTATCACTATCATCATCATCACTATCGTTGTCATTGCAACTACCATTACCATCATCATCACTTTGTCATCGCCTCCATCAGCACCACCATCACCACACTAACCACCATTATCATCACCAACATATTGATATTTTTTAATGTTATTATTATTTATTCATGTGTAATTTTTTGCTCAATAAAAACTAAGCATGAGTTGTAAAAATATTAATATTGCATATATTTTTTATTATTATTGTTATCATGGTTGTGTTATTTTTTATTATTTATATAATTTTAATATTTTGTTGTTGTTGTAAAACTTATATTTTTTAATTTTCTTACTATTTCTATTATTTTAAAAAAATAATTATTTTTTATTTTAATTATTTTTATGTGTTGATAATTTTTTATATTACATTATTTTATAATTAAACAAGATAAGATACAATGACTAACTCATTTTATTCATATTTAATTTTTAACTTTTAAAAATTAAAAACAAAAAAAAATGAAACTAAAAATTCAAACTAAAACTGATTTTTATTTTTAAAAATTAAAATTAAAAATAGAAAACTACCCCAAATATAGACTTAGGTTTGCAAATTAAGTTTACAAAAGTAACTCAAATCTTACTTTAATGAAACTCAATTTTCAAATAAAATTTTATTTACAAAAGTATTTTTAAAAATAATCAAATATATTACTAAAATAAATTTATTCTTCAAAAGTAAATTTAACAATCAAAATCCTTCTTAAATTAAAATTCAAACATACCTATTTGCTGTAAACTTGAAACATCAAAGCATATATGTCAAAGCAAAGTTTTGAATTGTATGTATCATTGAATGGAAGAATTATCAGTAAGTGTTGTGTTGTGGATCGTTGTTTATTTTTTGTGACCTTTATTTATTCAAAATATTATTTGAATAAAAATTAAATCCTCTATTGCATCATTTACCTTGAATGCCTTTGCTTTGTTGTCTTCCACCTCATTTGCATCCGAAATTGGGCCCGTTAGGCCTCCAACCTCTCTTAGAACACAAAACATGGATGAAAGTCAAACTCCTCAAAAATTATGATTTTGATTATAACAAAAATAATATTATAATTTGATATTTACTAATGGTTTGATAAGCAAGTTGACAGCAATACATTATAAACAATATAGATATAATAGTTTTTTAACTCAAACACATAAAACATAAGCAAAAATGTTAAGCGTCATAAGTGTTAAAAATATTGAATACGTCGAGTTGATATTTTTATAAATATACACCCAATATTTGTTTAAAAAAATTTATACGTCCTAAATGTATGATTTGAAAATGTGTCATAGATCAACTTATATCTTAAATTAACATCAAATTTAGCTTTTACTTTTACATTTATTATGTTTAGACCAATGTTATACATTTTTAAATCTCTAAGATAATTATAACCTCAATTTACTTATGATTCTATATTTATTATTTTTTTGACGCTTAAATTCAAATAATATTTAATGAAAAACAACAAGCATGATAAATATAAAAAAATTTCAAATCAAAAGGATTCTCAAGCTCTAAAGTCCATCATCTAAGAAAATATTAAAGTAAAAATGTTTAAAAAAATAATTGACTTGTCAAAACTTTGAAAAAATATTAGTAAGTGTTCTATTTGTATTCTATTAATACATTCATTTTCATATTACAAATTATAATACACAACATGGAGAGTAAGATTTTCATATTGCATTTTTTAAATTAGTAAGTTACACGACGTTTCAAATAGCAAAAGAAGAAGGGTTTTTTTAGAGAGTCAAATACTTTAATGAAACATCCTCATCATCAAGTCCCAAAGTCAATTTTCCCTATTGGATGTCAATTAATATCCTTCTTGTATTAAGGAAAGGTCATTCCAATATGATCAAAACTCCCTTATCTTCCTTAATATCTAAGGCCACAAAATTTTGTAGGGAAAACGAATTTATCTATCTTTATTAACACATCCACCATTATCCTGTGAGGTGAGCAACACGTTTATCTATAAGTTGCAAAGAGATGTTAGTAGGTTGGAGTTCTTGCATACACAAATTCTTAAAAATTAAAAAAAAATGCATTAGATTAATTCTAACACCTAAATCACATAATGCCTTTTTCAAAATATGAGTTTCTAATGATGTAGGGAATAGTAAAACTCCTTAAATCCCTTAACTTGGTAATATCATCCAACTTTTGATTTATAATTGATCCCCCTTCCATTTGATACATTATAACTAGCCTCTTTGTGACGTGCCTATCACTTTATAAACATTGATCATTAAAGGTAATATCCTCGATTATGACAAAGGCTTCATGAAGAGACTTCTTCAAAATTTCCCTTTCATATGTAGCATTAGTATTAGTCTTATTTTTTTAGTACAAACCCATTATAGAAATTTTGAATCAATTTCCCAACTAGTAAATTGTGGTGTGGGCACTTCTTAACCATATCCTATAACATCTCCCAAGCTTTAAACAAGGACCCTTGCTCAAATTGAGCAAAGTTTATTATGTGTTTTTGAAATTTTGTTTGACTTTAATTTTCTAAAAACTTGTTGGTTCATTGGTCCTAGGCAGTGATGGGTCCATCTAGTAAAGAGGACAACCAAGCCAATGCCCCATCCATTGAAGAGAATGAAAATTGTCCCAACTTGGTAGCATTTAAAGGGACACTATTGTATTTCATAGTGTTAGTGATCCTTAAAAATTTCTTCAAATAAGTAAAGGGATCTTAAATGTTAAACCCCTAAACTGTCTAAAATTTTGCACCATGGAGATTCTTACAGATTTGAGGTCAAAATCATTTGCCTACACTATAAGGAAACAAATGCTTTTTGCCACCCTTATCATAGCAAAATAATTTTGCAATGTTATCCTTGTTTTTTTTTTTTTCTATGAGGAGTTCTTTCAATTTCAAGATCAAATTATAAGACACACTTTTAAGAGTGGGATAACATAAACAAGAAGAAAATAACAGAAGTAAAATAATTATAGAAAAAATAAAGAAAAAAATAAAAAAATGAGAAAATATTATCAAGACAAGAAATACCTAAAGCAATTGTAATTTGTTTCTTTTTTTCTTAAATCACGCAATTAGTGCCTAATAACTTGTTTATATGCTTTACCTTATTACAATAGTAATAAAGGGATGTGAGTTTATATGACATACCTAAAGGACTAGTTAGTGAGCACCAATTTCATTGAATTCTTATGTTGTTTAAATCTAATGTTTGCAAATCTTGTTATCATTGGGACAAAAATTGAATTTGCAAGAAATAGTAAACTACACACAAAAGGATTCTTAAGAAAAAAAATCCTTGGATTATGGTTTCATGTACCTATAATTCCAATTCTAGTTTTATAAGAACCCTAAATTAAACTTTAAATACAAAATTTTTCCTCGAACTTCTATTAACAATTATTGGTCATGAATTGCTAATAATATTTTCCCTAAATGAAATTTCTAATTGTTCATGTAGAAATTCAACACCTAGAAAGCATAAGACACAAAGATGATGGTTAATAAAAATAATTAACTTAATAAGAAGCTTAGGAAAATAGTTTCAATATTCCTAAACATGATTGTTTTACAAGTCTAGCAAGTGATTGTGATATGATCATCATTCAATTAATCAATTCATACATGTTATGATTAATTAATTCTTGATGAGAATTAAAATTACTAGACAATCTATTTGACTAAATAAAATAAAAATTCAAATAAAATTAAGAATTAAGGTTTTGGAAGTACAAATTATACCATAACCCTAGTTATGAAATTTTGCTAATTGTAAAGAATGGGGAGCATAAATTCATAAGAAAATACATAAGAAGTGAGGAAAATCCTTTATAAGTGAGAACCCCAATTCTTCTTCTTCACGCCCTTTTTTGCTCCTGAATCCCATAATGGTTTGTTGTTGCTTCTAAAAAAACCAAGATGTCTTCTATTTTCCCAAATTTGTCATTTATAATTTTAATGTACATTTAGGGGCATTGCAACAAGCATGATTTTTGCACTATTTATGTTATAGAGAACTTGAACCTAAGCACAGTTGTGCTTAAGTTTGTACATACATGCTCCTAATACAAAGAAGAGACTCCCTTTCAAAGCATAATTATGTTAGGTGTTAGCACTGTTATGCTTAACATAATGTTTAATAATGGTTTTTTGATAGCTATGTTGAAACATAACTCCTTCCAAGAAGAAAATTATAGGTTATTTATAAGATACAACTTGTTTAGAAGCATGAAAAAAAGGTGTGAACCATCAACTTGTAGAATACCAATTTTCCAAATATAGATTTTGCCATATAAAAGGCATGACTACAAGAAGGGGAGTTAACTAGAAGCATGGCAAACAATCATGTTTTATAAATCAAAGTGCAAATATCATAAGCTAGGTATAATTAAAAACATGGTTCAAATTGTATTTATAGTCAAAGGATAGATATTACAAGTGACACATAGGTCGAGTACCATCAAAAGATGCATTGTTAAGTAGAAGAGTGAAGACACAAAAGTCTATATTGTTAAAAAAAAAACAAACACCAAAAACATAATATTCAAAAGACATTAAGTTCTTGTCAAAACAAAGCAACCAAAAGACAAAAAGATTGATGTATAAATAATTAGAAGCATCTTTAAAATACATCTTGTAGCAAATCAATCTTCATAAGACATCTCATGACAAGATCAAGAAGATGTTGGGCAACAACCACTAAGACTTAACAACAATCATCAATAGCTTTCGAATTATGCAAGTTGTTAATAATTGAGAAAAGCATAGAAATGCAACAAGAAATGTAGAAGAGCTAAAAAAAAATAAGGGGAAAAGAAAATAACATATAGATAGCTTATATAGATTTAAATGTGTTTGAAAAACTCTCCAACAGTCATAAACCACTAGCTTTAAGGCTTATTTAAAGACATCAATTCAAAGAAGCTCATTGCAAGGAATGAGTGCGACAAAAGTGAAAGTAAGGTTAAAAGAGTTGAGCTACTCAAGAATACCCTATATCAGAAGAATCCTCCTTAAACAATCTAGGTTAAAGCTAAACCTTATTCATCCTAAAAATTTTATGTAAACAACTTCATTAGTAGTGCCATAAGTGAAGATGACATCCCAAAAGGTTTAATATGATTAAAACCCTTTAGGAAAAAAGGCAAGAACTTAATAAAGTAATCAAGAGAATGTTGTTTCTAAAGTTAGAGTGAACACAATAGTCGTTGTGTGAGTTAAATAGAAGTTGTTGTTTTGGGTTTGAGCTTAGAAAGGCTTGTGCAAGAATACTTAGGTGTAGAGCTTGTAAAGGCTTAAAGAATACTGGTGAAAAGCTTGTAGAGGCTTAGAGAATATTAGGTGGAGTATAACCTGCAAAAGCTAATAAAGAATATTAAGTAGAACTTGTAGAGGTTTTAAATATTGGTTGTGAAGTAGCTTGCAAAGGTTAAGAAAAAATAATGAGGAGTGTTAAGCCTTTGGAGGCTTTAGAAGAAAGAATATCAATTGTAAGGGTGTTTTGTCTTAGTGAAAAATCCTATAGGTGTAAATACTAGATGTAGCTTTGGTTAGGGTGAATTAGTTTAAATTTCCTATGTTATATCCTTCTTTAATACTTTTCATGCTTTTATGATTGTTTCATATTTACATTAAGTTTCGGAAAACCTTATTTTTACAAAAGTATAATTCTGACATTTGATCAAAAGGCTTTAATAAAACTATTTTAAATTTCAAAAACAACTTTTAGTTTTCACTAAAATAGAAACCAAAATTTGTGATAATAAATTCTATAATTTTTCAAAAATAAACTTTAGAATAGCTTTTCATTATTATAAACTTGGACATTCTTTGATAGATTATTATTTTATCCAAGTAAAATCTACAAAGGCTTAGAGAATACTAGTGAAGAGTTTGTAGAAGCTTAAAGAATACTAGATGAAGTGTAACATGTAGAGATTATTAAAGAATATTAAGTATAACTTGTAGATGTTTAGAATATTGGTTATGGAGTAGCCTATAGAGGCTAGAAAAAATACTAAGAAATATTGAGCTTATGGAGCCTTATTTTATAAAGTATAACTCTAATCTTAGATAAAAAGATTTTTGCAAAAATGTTTTAACTTTCAAAAGCAATTTCAATTTTCACTGAAATAGAAACCAAAATATGTGATAATATATTCTATTATTTTTCAAAAGCAAACTTCAAAAGCAATTTTTCATTTTTATAAACTTGGAGATTATGTATTAGATTATTATTTTATCCAAATAGAGCTTGTAAAGGCTTAGAAAATACTAAATGAAGTGTAGCTTGTGAAGCTAGTAAATAATATTGAGTGGAACCTACAGAGGTTTAAAATATTGGTTATAGAGTAAGCATATCAATTGTAAGGGTGCTTGGTCTTAGTGGGAAATCCTACAAGTATAGGTACTAGATATAACTAAAGTTTGGGTAAATTGATTTAAATTTCATGTGTGTTATATTCTTTATTATTTTTCATGTTTTTATGATTGTTGCATATTTACATTAAATTTTGGAAAACCCCATTTTATAACAATACAACTCTAATATTTGATCAAAAGGTTTTTACAAAACTATTTTAACTTCAAAAATAACTATCAGTATTTGCTTAAATGGAAAACAAATCTTGTGATAATAGATTCTATTATTTTTCAAAAGTAAACTTTAGAAACAATTTTTCATTGTTATAAACTTAGAGATTCTTTGTTAGATTATTATTTTACCCAAGTACTTTTAGAAAAATATCCTTGCTCCTAATCAAGCTTTTGAAATCCAAGTTGTAGCTTAAGAAAATAAAATCAAAAGAAAGTTTTGTTTGTGCAAAAAAGGCTAAATCAATTTGTGTCACTATTCAACTACTCTTCTAGTGACCAACCAATCCATTTCAAGCTATGCATGGTTGTGTTTTGATCAAAATGGTTGCGCTTTTTATCTTGGAAGACAACTTTACTTTTTTTGGTGCAAATTCTCATTACATTTTCCCTTATTTTATCATAACTTCACCTTTCTCTTTAGATTTTTTTAAAATAGAGAAAAAAAATGGGTAAGTTGTAAGCATTAATATTCAAAACATATCAATTACACCCTAGAATTTCCTTTATTAAACATGCAATATGAGTCCTTATCATTATCTTAAGGGAGAATTAGAGGGATTTTAGCACTTATATGTCTCTATTAATTTAAATTTTCTCATAATTGTTATTTGCATTCACCTTTCTTTTTATTTGACTGAAAACTAAAAATCCTAAAATTAATCAATTCTTTCATAGTTTTTCATTGAAAAGAGTAGTTATCATATTGCATCATTGTTAAACTACAATCCATATGATTATGATACTCTTTTCCACTACTTGATTACTTGTATGACTAATACAGTGTTGCATCCTTAATAGGTTGGTCAAGTCATCTTATCTTGCTTAAGGTGGATTGAAAGTGGGTCAAAATAGTTGACCCACTTTACCACCCCTAAACTATGATAAAAATATTTTATATATTTAGAAATATTGAAATAAAAAAATGTATAAAGTGACATATCATGTATGATTTGGTA
The DNA here is from genome assembly GCA_026544285.1 of Pachyrhizus erosus. Lineage (NCBI taxonomy): Eukaryota > Viridiplantae > Streptophyta > Magnoliopsida > Fabales > Fabaceae > Pachyrhizus > Pachyrhizus erosus. The sequence continues at coordinate 10,142 of JAMLFT010001316.1, forward strand.
ATGTCCTTCATTTATGTAACAATAACTAACACCAAAAAGACCTATTATGGGTATATTATAGGGACTATTTAAAATAAAATAAAATGAAAGATCTAACTAGTGTTATTAAAATCAACCCAGACTATTCAATTGGACTAGAAACCATACACCTTATTGGTTAGGTCATCACTTATTAGATCATATGTGTTTATGACTCTGTTGACATTAGTAAACTAATGTTTGTTGATTAGTGTTTTTTCATAAATATTGATAAATTCCTATTTAAGTATAATTTTTCATAGGGTTTGCTACACCATTTTTTTTATTGTTGCACTTTAATTGCTTAATTCTATTGAAGATCGTGTTATTTTGGTACAAGTAAAATAGGAATTGAAAAGAGCTAAAAGGGATAATGTGCATAAATGAGCTTCAAAGCTTGAAACACAACCATGTTTAATTTTATGCACGACCATGCTTTGATAGAAGGCTTCTACTTTAGAAAGGAACCACATCACTACTTCATGTAGGTGTGTGCCCAACAAAACAAACCTCACTTTGAAGACAAACACAGTCGTGCTTGTCTTGTTGCATAATCATGCTTTATTAAGGCTCACTTAAGACACATCAACCAACTTTAAGCTCGACCAAGCATGTCTCTAAACATAATCGTGCATATCCAACACAGATAATAAGGCCTATAAATAGGATGTAGATACACTCATTTTCTAGACCTTTTGTTTATTTCAATTTCTACTTTTCTTAGTGAGTGAGAACTTTAGAAGGAATGATTGGTCAGGGGCAAGTGTGAAAAACACAAATAGAACTAAAATTTATAAAGATTTTTGTTTTCCTTATATCTTTTACACTTATACAATTTTAAGTTTTTCAATACTTATTGTTAGCTAAAATTTTTATGTTAGGATTATGATGTAGGACATACTATAAACTCTAATCCCCTTATTAAATAAAATTCTAATTTATTCACTTAATTAAATTATTGTGTCATTCTTTATTTTATTTTAAACTAATAACTCAAAAACCTAATTAATTGATTGATGTTGTTCCATTACTATTAATTAATTGACCTATGTAATAATTAGGATTAAAAAATTGTATGAACAAATTAGTAACAAAAACTCCTAATCAAATTAACTTTGTTAATTAACTTCTAACACTTAATTGTTCTCTCAAATTAGATCCCAAATAAACAATTATAGAATAAAAGAAAGAAAAAACATTTAAAACATGACCTAATTATGTTAGTCAATTTTGAAAGAGGAGATTAGTAATTAAAGAAATACTTAAAATTTAATTAAAATAAAAATTAAGGATAATGTAAGGATGTGTTTGAAATTGCAATCCTAGGTCTTTTAATTTGTTAAAACCTTTAGAATTTTTGCTTATTTATTATTTTCTATAATTCACTATTTATAAAATAAAAACCTTTTCAAATTGTGATACATTGATATATATTAATTCAATTATTTTAGAACCACTATTGTTCTCTAAGGTATGATAAACTTGTAAATCCACTATTATTACTGCATAGGATACACTTATCCTTAAGTATAATCTTAAACATTACCTATTGATGAGAATTGAACACAAGACTCATTGTAAGATATTGAAAAGCCTTGCCATGACACCGTTATATTCAATTGGTATATATATATCAAATATAAATTATCTATGCTACTAGTGACTTATTAATTCAACCAATGACTTAATACCTCAATAGAATCAATGACTGATTTGAATTTCATAACACTATAACTAACATCAAAATATGGATATATTATAGAAATAAAAAACATATACAAACCAAAATTTCTTTCTCAACAATCTCAAACTATTTTTCTTATATATATATATATATATATATATATATATACTAATCCCTTTTAATCTACTCTCTTTTATTTCTATCTTTACATTTTATTTTATTTATTATATTATTAATAACTAAAAATAAGACTTAAATATATTTGTAGTCTCTATAATATATTCACCTTTTAAATTTAGTCATTTTATTTTATATTTTTTTTTTAAAAAAGTCCCATAATATTCAAGATTTTTGTATTAGTCCTTATAATTACTAATTAATGATTACTTACTTCAACCTATCATATAATGACTCATCAATTTATATAACTTTTAATTTAATCTTTTTAAATATATCTCATTTTATTTTAATATATAATTTTTTAGTGACCATAATAATTAACAATGACTAAATAAATGTAATAAATAATGTAAAAAAATTAAACATTACATAGACCATTTTAACAAAATTACAAAAGGGCTAAAATCATGAAAATATTACATAATCTAAAATACCTTAAAAAAATTTATATCACAATTTAGAATTTTCATTGAAAATTTAAAATATAATTTATACATTAACATGTTTAGTTATTATAAAATTTAACTATAATATAATTTATATATTGAAAATATTATTTATTATAAATTTTAATTTTGTAAAATAAACATTTATTTTGTTAAATTCATAGGCTAAAATATTGCTTCAATTATATATATTTTTAAAAAATAAAACAGACCTATTCTCTATTTAAGCAAAAGGGGTTAGTTTATCTTATAGGATTTATCTAAATAAAATTGTCCAATGTTTAATTTAGCCAAAAAGAAAAGAAAGAACAAAGTTGAATGTGAAAGGTGGGCTCCAAGAAGCAGTAAGGAGAGAAATATCTTATCCACATCCACAACGAGGGAGAAGATCTTGGTCTCACCTTAGAGACATAACATAACACAACACTACACAATATACAAAAGCAGTACCAAGAGAAAATGGCTAGTGTTTTTTCTGCTTGTTCAGGTTCTGCGTTTCTTTTTCACAGCAGAAACTTCTTCCCCTATGCAGCCAAAGGGCCTCTCCTTCACCTCAAAAGGCCTGTCTCTGCCAACTGTGTAGCCTCTTTGGGAACTGAGGTATCAGTGTCTCCAGCAGTTGACATTTTCTGGCAGTGGCTCAAGGAAGAGGGTGTTGTCTCTAGTAAGACCCCAGTGAAGCCTGGTGTGGTGCCAGAAGGCCTAGGACTGGTTGCACTCAAAGACATTTCTAGGAATGATGTTGTCGTGCAGGTTCCCAAGAGGCTGTGGATTAACCCTGATGCTGTGGCAGCTTCAGAGATTGGGAAAGTGTGCAGTGGATTGAAGCCTTGGTTGGCTGTTGCCCTGTTTTTGATAAGAGAGAGGTCAAGGGCTGATTCTCTTTGGAAGCACTACTTCAGCATTCTGCCTAGGGAAACTGACTCTACTATATATTGGTGGGTTTCTTTTGGTTTGCTTGTGAAACTTGCTTAAAGCCTGATTTGATACAAAGTTAGAAGTGTTTTTGAGAGTTTATCTAATGAAAAAAAACTTTATATTTTAAATAGAAAATCTCTTAAAAGTACTTGTGATTTGTATCTAAACAGACCTTTAATGGGGATTTGGGTTGTTTTCATATGGTTGGTTGATTCAGTTGGTAATTGGTTATTCCAGTGCAGGTCAGAGGAGGAGCTCTCGGAACTACAAGGTGTGTCAATGAAAAAGCATGTGAATAACTGATATAAAAAATTGTGCCCTATAGTAGTTGCTTTGCTTATATACTTTAGTTTTGGAAATGGTTTTGCGGTGTGGTTTTCACTGCTGATTGAACTGATTTGTGTAGGGACTCAACTTCTGAACACAACTAGGAGTGTTAAACAGTATGTGCAGAATGAATTTAGGAGACTAGAAGAAGAAATCATACTCCCTAATAGGAAGCTTTTTCCTTCTCCTATTACACTTGATGACTTCTTCTGGGCGTTTGGAATTCTAAGATCAAGGGCATTTTCTCGCCTTCGCAATGAAAATCTAGTTGTGATTCCGTTAGCTGACTTGGTAAGGGCATTTTCGTTTTCTGTCTTTCTGTATACTGAAGCACTGAGACTTGACAACAGCAATGCCTCCAGAACAAAGAGAACATGAACATATGTAACTGTCTGTTATTGTTATATTCCTAGGGTAGAAAAAAGTTTTCAGTACTCACTGAGATTGTACTTCTTTCATCAAAATCATGACATCTTGCATATTCATAGTTGTTTTATTCCTATTTTAATTTTTTTGAGATAAAATAAGAAAAGACTATCAATTTAAGAGGATTAACTGTCAAAGGAGTAGACAGTTCACCAATACCAAAAATTTACTCCTAAAGTAGCATTTTACTTGTTATTTTGTGCTGATATTGTCTTCTCCAAATTCAATTTCTGATCAGATAAACCATAGTGCCAGAGTGACAACAGAAGATCATGCTTATGAAATTAAAGGAGCAGCAGGTCTTTTCTCCTGGGATTACCTATTCTCTTTAAGGAGCCCCCTTTCTCTCAAGGCTGGGGACCAGGTGAAGTATTTCTGCCACATCTTATTTTTCTCTTTTCATGTTCCATTTTATACACAACATACCCTTCAAATAATGAATACATCTATTGTCCATCAAAGACTTTTCCGCCAATAGGAACATTGTTTTACCTGAGAAGCTTAATTATATATAAACTAGCCACTAGCCAGCACTTGTGTATCAAAGGAAAAAATACATGTTATGAACTAGCTGCTTAAGTGCTAAAAAGTTGCAGTAGAACTATTAAGAGGCACAAACTAGCTCTTTAGTTGGTAACATAAAATTACAATCATAATAAGAGTAACATACTGCTGGGATTCTCCACCTAATGTTCATCCATCACACAATGCTTAATCATGTGTGTAAATATGGCCAACTTTGTTTCCCAAATGATTAATAGTGAATGTAATTTTATATGACTATCTATTTGTACTTGTGGCAATAATGGTTAAATAGGCTTCACAAGTTAATAGGGTCACAAGGTTAATAAAATATATAATGGTGGTTAACTGTCTCATAGATGATTAAGAGTAAGTGAACGTGTATATACAATCATCAATTTGTACTTTTAACACTAATGATTTAATATGTCTCACAAATGATTATTAGTGTTAAGAGGTTATTCAAATGCCTAATGATGATAAACTGTGCCTTAAAAGTGGTTAACTATCCGGGTGGACAATTCCCAGCATGACATTGATAATTTTTTAATATAGTTACAAATATCAATGGAAGGAACTTTTTCTGCAGGTATATATCCAATATGATTTGAATAAAAGCAATGCCGAGTTGGCTCTAGACTATGGTTTCATTGAACCAAATACAGATAGGAATGCGTATACCTTGACACTGCAGATATCTGAGTCAGACCCCTTTTTTGGTGACAAACTCGACATTGCTGAGTCCAATGGTTTTGGTGAGACAGCATACTTTGACATCTTCTACAACCGCCCACTTCCACCAGGGTTGCTTCCGTATCTGAGACTAGTAGCTCTAGGGGGCACTGATGCTTTCCTATTGGAGTCAATATTTAGAAACTCCATTTGGGATCATCTTCAATTGCCTGTAAGTCGTGACAATGAAGAGCTAATATGCAGAGTGGTTAGAGAGACCTGCAAAACTGCCCTTGCTGGTTATCATACAACCATTGAAGAGGTATGATTTTGGTTTTAATTTAGGTGAGGAAGAAAAACATGCACATTAAAGGATTTCCCTCTACATTATAGGGTATAAGGTATCCATATATCCCATTGTGAGGATAAACCATGATGAGGTTTGATTAATATTACACTTTGAGAGGAACTATGACATGTTACAATGGTATATGCACCTTAATGGTGTGCTTGGAAGAGAGAAAAGGGGAGAGCGAGGAGAGAAAATATCAAATACATTGCATTTACTTAAAGAAAATATTTTCTGTATTTATTTTTTTGTTTTCACTTTTAATTACAAAAATACTATCTTATCATTCACTTTATTTGCTATTTTAAAAAAATTGTACAAGAAATATTAAAAACAATTTTTTATTGTTTTCAATTTTCATTATTTCTTATGTAAACTTTTTAAAACAAAGTAGCATTTTTTTAGTTAAAAGTGAAAACAAAAAATATTTCCTCCAAGTAAACTCGTCCCAACATTTTTCTTTCTTTCCATTTGCTCTTCAATTCAATTCAAATTTTAATATATTTTTTTTTACTCCACGCTTTCTCTCCCAATCAAAAGGAGCCTAAATTGTGAAAATTTTGAAGCTTATTGAGCTCAACAAATAACTGAACAAGGCAAGTGAATGGCAGGATCAAAAGTTGAAAGAAGCAAAGCTAAATTCAAGGCATGCTATAGCAGTTGGAATTAGAGAAGGGGAAAAGCAGCTCCTACAGCAAATTGACGAGATTTTCAAGGAGAAAGAATTGGAATTGAACCAGTTAGAATATTATCAAGAAAGGAGGCTCAAGGACCTTGGACTTTGCGGGGAAAGTGGTGATATCCTTGGAGACCTTGGAAAATTCTTTTAGGCAGTAGAAGCAGCAGTTGCACTCCTTAAGGACACGCTTTTGTCAACATTTTCAAAGAACGGGAAAAAACATAAACTCTTGGTAAATCACAAAAGGAGGCTTCTAACACGAATGCATGTCATGCATTCAATTGATCTTTGAAGAGGATCATAATCAAGTTTTTGACTCACCCCGTTATTACTTAATCGTTGTTTGTAAAGAGGAAGATGTAATGAACTTTAGAATGCATTAAAAATTGTTATTTAACTATACTGAACTCAAATTTGGAAAAATAAATAAATAAATAAAGGGTGAAATTGAAGATACATCTTTGCATGCCTCAATAGAAGCTGATATTTGCCTTTTTTTTCTCTCTTTTTCTTTATACTTTCTTTTCCATGGTTCTGTACAAATTCACGTGTACATATTTATATAGGTCATCATGTGTACAGAACTTGAGCAATTAAGTGGGAAGGAGCAATTTATAAATTCCTCTTTTAAACTCATGGTCGGGCAGAAGAGTGCATTTTTACATTTGGCTGGTTAAACTCATTGTATTTGACTAGAGTTAAGAGGACCTAGCAAGTCATCACACTTTGTTCCCGCACAAAGGCACTCATAAGGGTTGGCATAGAAATAGTCCTCTTCCTTTGGCTTGTCTACATCAACTCTACGATAAGCTGGTTGTCCCATTCTCTTTTCATGAACCTGTCGCATAGCATTTGCAAATTCATTCCATGGAAGGGTTCCATTTTGATTCATATTAAGCAATTCTACAAGCTTTTTCCGATCCAATAAGATGGACTTTTTAAAACCAGAATACCTGCAGGAGGACTAATTAGTATTTTTGTGAAGGCTGTTTTCGGCCTTCTCATATAAAATCAAATTGCAACTAGCAAGGGAGTGCATGTGCACCTGCGATGGCCCTCCACAAGTTTTGCCATGTTACCGTAATAGGTAGGAATAAAGGTATTACTGGCTACAGAAACCATGAAATCTAGAGCTGCCATTTGTGATGAGTGATTCTGAAACTGCTGCAACTCATCATTGCCCAGCAATGTCTCTTTCTTAACCTAAAAGTCAAAAGAATTTTATGAGATGAGCAGAAACCTTGGTAAGGAAGAGAGAATGCATAATGTAGGTAAAGAATAAGAAATTTCCTTCAAAAGTCTTTTGTTGAAACTGTCATTATATTTGTGATATGAACTGTAAATGGACAAATTTGCAGAATCCCTCGAAATCCATTATAGCATTTTATTAAATCATAGTTAAAATCGTGTGTTAAGTCGTAAGAGGTTAAAATCTTTGCCTCGGTTTGCAATCCTGATCTCAGCTTAACACTTTTGGTAAAATAGTAGGACCGGTGGGGTTGTGTGATCCCACAAAGTTTCAATTTGATCCATCTTTTTCACTTAGTTTGTGTTTGGACACACGTTTTGGACATGGAAAACCAAATCCAAATGGTTAAAAACGTTGAAGCAACAATGTATAGCTTCACAGGAGACGTGAAAATTCACATAAAAAATGCATATGCAAACACGCGGTTAAACTGGAAAACACATGGGCAACCCATTTTTGACCCAGTTCCACTGAAACCCTTAATGACTTTTTTGGCTGCAACTCTCTAATTCTTGTGTGCCTGTGGTTCTGCCTTGTGCATCACTGCATCTGTCTCTTCTCTCTGGTCTTATATTTGTTCTTGTTCTGTCTTGTACATCTACCTCTTTTCTCTCCTCTCCTCTCCTCTCCTCTCCTCTCCTCTCCTCTCCTCCCCTTCATTTTGTGGTTCTGCTGACGTTGTGTTTGGAATTGTTAACTTGTTACTAGTTTTTGCAGTGATTTGAAGTTTTTTTTTCTTATTTATGCTATTTCGTATGCATATATATGCACACACGTATATATTATGAATTTAGTCGGTTCTTACAATCCGTTTAACAATACCATGATTTACAATCTTTAGCTCCCTTCCTGATCCTAAGTAGGTTCTTTATTTTAACTACTTTGATTATGTCAAATATAGAAGAACCGAAATATAAACAGAAAGGAAGTGGGGGTTAATGGTGAACTCACAATTCTAGGAAATGAAGCTCTTAGTTGTGCCAATCTACGTTCACCACCATAAATTTCACCAGCTGCAATATATATCGGTGTCTCCCTATCAAAACCCAAGGCTTGCAGAATTAAGGCTACCTCCTCTGGTGTCAAAGGACAGAGACCCTGTGATCTCCTTTCTTCAGACACTATCTCCTTTTCTCTCCAGGAAGGGAATGCATACCTAAATTACACAAGATCAAAATTTTATGTGAGATAGACCCCTCTTATGTTGGCTTATTATAAATAACTTTAATCACTGGAATATTTATTTTTTATGAAGTGAAGGCAAACTACTGATGTTTAGTTGTCAAAATGTGCAAAATCAAACATATCATGTAACTCATGAACTACAGATCCACTGCTCTCCTTCAACTAGATGGTGCCTCACAAGCAACTAGCATCCAGTACTAGAACAGGAGGTATAATTAACTTTTTAGAATCAATGGCAATTTAGCTATGATAGAGAAAACAATAACAATTATAGTTATCCGCATCTTCCCCAGCAACTGTCAGATAAGAAGCACCTATCTCTCATAAAAACCTATCCTTAAGTATATGTACAGCAAAACATGAAACATAAAATACCTCATCCTCTTGAGCTCCTCAGCTTCTTCATTAGTGCAACCATGCGTACAACCTGAGAAAGCCAGCATATCCATCTCATATCTCAGATGCAATGCCACAAAAGGTCCATTCTCATGAAGTATCCGGATCAATTTTTGGCCCAAATTCTCAAGTTGAGGAGTGAACTTAAGTGCCTGGTAATTTACACGACACCTAAGTTTCTGTAGATCAAGTGGGAGACCATTATTTGCTAGACGTGCATCTGTTTTGTTGAAATGTACCACTTTGTGCTTGCCAAAAAGTGGCAGAATCTGCAGTGTGGAGTCAACAGCTTTCAATCAAACTCAAGACACGTACTACTCCAAATGAGTGAGGGAGAGAATATAAGTAAATGTATAGTTTTGTAACTTACACACTTAATTACTAAGTGCTATTTTGGAAGTGGGTTTTGCTACATTAGAAGCTGCTCATTTTAGGTGCAAAAATACTAGAAGCCACCCATATCTTCAAATTGTAATATTTTTATTAACTGAAACCTATTCAATTTGAATTTCTCCATTCAAATTGTAATTATTATGATTCTGATAATACAATCAATAAAATCCTCAACACCTGTCTACTGTATCCTGTATTTTCCTCTCCATCTGTCATTTCCTCTCTAAAGGACAAGTCAGTAATAATGCATCTATTAATTTACAGATTACGAATTCTCAGCTAATAATTACCATCCTCCATGGAAGAAATCAATTATTTTGGGAGAAAGGGTTGGAGTGTCAAGCATTTCAGTAAAGAAGATCAAATAGGTAAAGACTCATGGACATTCACAAAGAGAAATAAGAAATTTGAAAGAAATTTTATCATATGGAAGAAAATCCTTAGCTAGCCACACCATTCACCCTCCCACTACAGACAGGTGTAAAAAAGTAGAGAGGTAATATTATTGAGACAAATATTAGCAATTTTGAGGAACTCCAATTTATTTTATATACAAGTGATCACTGCTTTTAGTCTAGGCACATCTAATAACAAAATCAAGAGTACAAGTCTACAGCATAAGTGCATAACTAGCAATCTGTAACCAAATTATGATTTGGAATTGATATCCATAATAATAGATACTCCCATTTAATTTGGCAAGAGTACAATTTCTGACATTTGTCATCTGCCTTACCACCATCATCTTCATATATGAATAAGATGACCATTACATGCCTACAATCACAAAAATTAATTGTTCTAAGACATTCTTTAAAACTCCTATGTACAAAGAAAGCAAGTTAGGGAAATGCTAGGATACTGGAAATACATAACAGTATATTACAGTAAAACTAGACCCTCAAATACAAATCTGACAAGGTCCATTTAACAGGAAACTAATGCCTCAAAAGCAACCTGAGCTCAAAACATGGTGTCCCCTTAGACTAAAATGTTAAAGAAGCATACAGTCAAAAGACGATAAATATCTTTGTCTTAGAAGTTAAGGTCAAGAATCATTAATCAATCATCGTATCAAACCTTAAATTACCAAATAAGAAAAAGCCCCCAGTACATGGTTTTAGCCCAAATGCAACTAAAACAATCTGCTGACCTGCTCCAAATAATACTTTTCATTTGACCAGCTAACAGGAGGCATCTTCAGGGTAGAGTGCCCACTTTTCCTACTAAACCTTTTGGGCACTCTTTTCACTATTCGAACTTCATCTTGTAGAGAATCAATGAAATGTTTTGCGTCAAAAATGTCCTCAAAGTTACTGCAAAAAGAAAACTACAAAACTTTAAAATGATAAGGAAGCCAAATTAGATAATACTCTTAATTTTTATAAAACAAATTATATACCTAGGGTCTGCCCAAAATGATTTCTTATCAAGCTCTGGAACAACCAATGTGAGATTCAAAAGTCGAGCAACTGTCACCATGTCACAAATCTGAAATGCCAAATCTGCTAAATGAACATTTATGATTATCATAGAATAGGAACAGAGAAATAACAGAATAGGAAGTACAAACCGCTGCACGCATTTGATTCAAGCCCCCATTGCAGGACACTCTTAGAAAACCGTTACTTGTATAATTTCCTGAAAGATTTCAGGTCATAAGGCTATAATATTTACCAAAATGTGTAAGAATAGTATAAAGTACAACTAATACCCCACCACCAATTAATATGCACTGATTTATTACATATACTCATTCACATAGTCCTTTTGAAAATTAAGAATACATAATATTGAAAATCAAAAAGATGAGGCAAGCAGGATATTCATGGGAGGTGGGAACCCATCAGAAACAAGGAACAATTTTGATCCAGCAATTGGGAAACTGTCAATATTAAAAATATCCAAAAAAAGAAAACATACAAGTCATCAGCGATATGGAGATTCACATGGATATCACATTCCAATTTCCATAGCAAGTCTTATTTGCTTTCCAATTTCCATCAAGTGATAAGGAGATTGATGTGGATATCACATTCAGAATTCAAGCTTGGTAAGAAATAAATAAATGCTTCATCGCTTCAAGAGTTCAAGTATAATTTGTGATCACAAAATGCCCATCAATGTCAAGGAAAAATTCTGCTGAGCATCTATAGAATCAGAAATGCTCTATGGAGGTGAACAGATATAAGTGTAGCTGAGATGAGAATACTGAGGGGGATCAGTGGACATACAAGAAAGATAGAAGGGATACTGGCCTAAGGTGGTTTGGTTATGTGCAAAGAAGACCAACGGAGTCTTCAACAAGAGTAAAAAGGTTAAATTTTCTGAAATTTTGGTTTTAGCTAGAACCCAATGGCATCAATTGATTTATATAGTTGACCCCACCTATCAAAAATATAACTTAATTGTTGTTTTCTAAGGCCAGTAGCAGTATAAACTATAAAGCAATCCATCCTTGGCAAGAGTCCACAAAACATGATGTTAAATGTCAACTAATTAATATTGACCTCATAACTCATAATTCACTATGACATCTACATTTGAAGTTGAAAGAAAATTCTAATTCTTCCTCATAACTGATCACACAACCCACAAATCTACTTCAAAACAAACACCAATCCAAAAACTAAATTCTTTTCTAGAAGGGTCTATCAACACAAACATTCAGCACCAACTTTCAGCTAAACACTATCATCACCTCCTAACAGAAAATACAATGCAAAGTCAACAATATGGATTTCATTGTTCAATTACATCACAAATAAGGTTCCATCATCACAGAACCAAAACTACACTTCTCCACATCCATAATCACTTAACCAAACCATAACTATAAGCATGAAGTAAAGAAAACAAACTTGCGGGAAGAAAAGGAGGAGGCGATTGAGCAAGTTCATTTTGTGCTTGGAGTGGACGTTGAGTTGTGTGATATATTCGACTTGTGATCCCCAGAAAGAAATGGGAATGCCATAGTTCACTCACTGTCACTAGCTGAACCAGACATGTCCAAAGGACAATGCTTGAACACACTCGAATGAACCAAACCCGCAAACGGCTCCTCGAAATCACAGCACCCTGAAGCTTATCGCACCTCCCCTGAATACCCTCCATTCCTCTGCCACGCACCTCATTGCCACGTCATCACCACGACCTTCACAAAGTTGCCAACAACCCCATATCAACAAAATCAACAAAAACAACAAAAAAAAGATACTCATTCATTCATAAACAGTGCATTGAAATATCAGTGACCCCATGAAATTAAACTCCTACCTCAGACACAAACAACACTGCCACAAAGTGAATCCGCACTGTTCACGGCTATTGAAAAAATTGAACCTACCCAGAATTGAATTTGAAGCTGATGATTGCCGGCGAGGCTCAAAATATAATCTTTTTATGCCCCCAATTGCTATAACAGAATTTGAAAGTCTTATTCAAGAATCAAAGACAGAGAAAGTGGGGAAAGAGAAAAAGAAGAGGTTGTTGTGGCAAAAGAAGACAGCGAGAACAAGAAAGGGTAAAGATCTAAGAGTGACGAGGACGATCAAATCGGAACAAAAAACAAACAAACAAACAAACGCAGAAGATTCATGCATTGCTATTCTCTTTTCTGGGAAAAAAACAACTCATTTCTTTTTCTCTCTCCTCTTTTTTTTTTTCCATCCCCCACAATTTCAATGGAAATTAAAATTATCGTTGTCTAGAAAAATGTTCACTTTCTCTCTCGACTCGCTCATAGTGTGATCAACCGTTGCATGAATTTGTAGTTGTGATGCATTTTATTGCTGGATAAAATTAAAATTTAACTTTTCAACTAAAATTGTGCACATTTTACAGAGAAATCTTGTTTATCTTTCTTAAGTGAATTAGTGTAGTATAAATGTTTTTTAAATGTCTATTGAATTTAAAAACAATAAAAGATAGCTTTGAGCTTTTCAGGATTAAGAAATAGGTAGGTTACGCAACTAATTTATTCCAAAATAAGTCTCAAATTTTATGATAAGACCTAGTGATAGATGCCTGATAATATTTTTTTGTTATTAAGTCTCAAAATAAATTTATTATTCCAAAATACATGCCTGATAAATATCTCAAATTAATGCCTGATAAATAAAACAAGTTAAATGGCTGATAATATGGTATGTAGTAATTTTTTTCTATTTATGATACACTTATGCAATACTAATATTTAATGAATTTCTTTTTATGTCTAAAACATATTTATAAGCCGCTAAGGGGGATAAGGAAATAAAAACAGGAGAGAGTGCATTACCAGAAATTAAATTCATACATTCATTCAACCAAACATATGATAAAAATGTGTGGATAAAAAATATGCTTTCAGTGTTGAAACTTGAAATGTATAAACATAAATTTAACAAAACATAATAAATTGAAAATTGATGAAAATAACTATCATTCTAAAAGGTGAAGAAAACAACTCATAACAGAACACAGCCAAAAGAAAAAACCATCCAAAAGAAATGTAACAGTTGTTGTGATGAAGATAACTAGCTTATGTGACAGTATGAGCATATAGACTTGATTCCAAATTGCAAAATGTAATGGGTTCCCTTTCACGAGAAATTTGCCTTTGAGTTCTCACAAGTCACAATGTGAAGAAGAAAAAAGGAGCCTAAGCACAATGATCTTGTACAACATAAGTTAGGTCCAAAGATGTTTATGTAGCAATTCAGCTAACCTCATCAATCTATATTCATTTTTTCTTAAAAAAAAAAGAACAAAATATCATCAATCTAATCATCGCTATTATTAAAGGATTATTGAACGAGGAGGAATTTGAGTTTTGTTAATGTCTACTAGCTGTAGAGAAAAAGACATTTGTAGTATAAAAAGAGAGAGAGAGAGAAGGACGTTTTAACTTCAATCTTTCATGAATAAAAGAACTACGGGTTGATTTCATTATTAATGATTATAACCGTGCACTCAAAAAATCATTTACTAATTGATCGTCCTTACACTTGTTCCCATAGGTATAAATTTTTTCTAACAAAAATGAAACTATTAAATAAATATTATAAATCTATATTAATAATATTTTCTTTTAAGAGGTAAAGTTCTCTTTTTTGAGTTTTGAGTTTATTATCTTCTTGGTTCTTCAACTTTTTGACAATTGTTATATATGTATATATATATATATTGTTATTGCACCTCCTTTTCTTTATTATTTTTCAAGTTATTTTTCTTTTGAAACTAATTTTCAAGAGTGTTAAATTTCTAAAAATTAGCTTATAGTATATTGAATTGGAACTTATTTGCAAGCCAACCCATGTCTCTTTAACCCACCATCTCTACCAAATTCATGCACTACCCAAAACCTACTAGTCATCTAAACCACCGTTGAACATGAACCAAAGGTGCTCCCATGAACCTCGAACCACGAAAAAATAGCACTCTTAATTCGTCTACCTTCCCTCACAAACTTAGGCACTAAAAATTGCACTTATTTTTCATACAGCAAGGAACCTCTCTTAATCTATAGTAAGAGACCACCCACAACATACTTTCTTCTTTTTATGCCCACACATACAACCATGCCCACCACGTAACTTTCTCAATTGAACCACATAGCCACTCAAAAAGAATATTCTTCACTATTCTTCCATATAAAGACGACAATGTTGTCAATGGCGTCATGCACATCTCTAGTCTTCCTTTGGCAACAAAGGCACCTATGGCATTGGCGACAACGTAGAGCGGCACATAGTGACGATGAACCTCACTTTGGAGGAGTAAAAGCACGACAACATATCCATGATAGTAGAAATTAAAAGTGGTAATGAAAAAAAAAATCAAGAACTTTGACCGTTCAAATTTTAGATTAAAAATTAAATGTAAAAATCTTATAAAGTTTAAGGATTATAAAGATAGTAAATCTTTGAGATTTAATACAACAACATTTTTATAACTCAAACTTAAAATTATTACTTAAATTAGAATAATTTCCTACCATATGCTATATATGCTCAATACATAAAGCATTTATATTAAAAATATCATGTATTATATTAACAAATAATTTTGCTAATATAAAAGTGATATAACATTAATATATATTGTTAGACAATACATTTTATTATTATTATAAAGTCATAATGTTTATATTAATGGTGTAATTTTTTATAAAAAAAACATATTAACAATAAACTAAGATCAAACAACGTTTTTAGCTAGAAAAAAGGTTAGAAGCTAAATAAATTATTATGTCAAACATAACCTAATTGAATGATAAATTGTTATTATACAATTTTTTTACAAATGTGTCAATCAAGCATATTTAAATAGGATCTTGTTATCAATATATCGTCGGTTTGAGTAAAATTGGGCTTATATCTCATAGCAATGTCTCTTGAGTTTTATGAATGAAAAAATGTGATTAAGGGAGATTCCATTAAAAGTGGTAAGTTAGATTCTCCAATAGAAATTAGTCATCAACAAAACCAATAAATACTTCACATCAATAACACAATGATTCATAAAAAGAACTATGATCTTGTTTAACCCATTATGTCTTCTTCCTTATCTATATTATTGCAATCAAATCAATATTTGTATGACAAATTTTCTTTGCATATCTATGTCCATAACTTCCTTTATTTTAGAAAAAAATATTGGCATTATGATGAAAAGAAGATAAAGGTTAGTACATCATAAATAACATCAATGACAGTTTGTATAAGAGAACTCTTTAACTAAATGCTCTCATGAAATTTAAAGGTTATATTATAATACCAATGTGTTTCTATGATTCCAAATTGCTTAATACCTACTTGATATTGTATAATATTCCCATAGTGTAATACCCCAAAATTTTAAGTATTAGATATAAATCATAAGAAAATTGTTATTTATTATTATTATGATTATGTTAGTGTTGTAGTTATTATATTATATTTGTAGTTATTACTATTATTAATTATTAATATTATTGTGTGAAGTAGTGTATTATTACTATTGTTGTTATATCTTAATACTAAATTAATAGGAATATTATAGTAAGACAATAAGAGAGAAAATAAAGCATAATAAAGGACTAAGTCTAACAAGGCATAACCCATTCATGTCTTATAAGAAGGAAAGTTTGAGAGAGAGATTAGATTTATTTGTTAGAAAATAGAAGGGAGAAAATAAAGAGACAAAAAATAAAAGAAAAGGAAGAAAATAAAAGAGAGAAAAAGGAAGAGAAAAGATTCAAAACCCAAGTTGGAGTTCGCCTTCATGCTTTTTCCTAAGTAAGTGTTCCCCTACCCTTCCTATTTTTTTCCCCTTCGTGGTTACCTTACTTCACCCTTTGATTTTCCTATTCATCTTTATTGTTAAGGTTAAAGTTAAAATGGGTTTTAAATAGATGTTGGGTCAAGGGTAGCAAGGTTGACCTTAGACCCCAAATTAATTATTTAGAATTATTTTTTATTTCTCTTGGTGTTTAAATTTGATTGGATGGTTTATGTATACCCTAAAGTTTTTAGTTTATTTTGATTGATTGATTAATTGTCAAGGGTGTTTAGTTGTTCATATGAATTTTTCCCTTTTCATGTTCATTGTATGATTAAATTTCATAAATTTAAGTTTGGATGCATTAATTATCATATTGTATTGTGTTTGTGTTGTTTATAAAGGTTAAAACACGTTAATTTTAGATATCACAATTACACTTCATAAAGGTCATAGACACATAATAGAAAATAATAAATATAACACCTAAAAAGTTAAAAAATGTTATATCAACTATAATATCTAGTAGATAGCTATTATTATAGGCAAGTGATATAAAATTAAGATGGATTGCTTTGCCTATGACTTAGTTGAATGTCTATATGATGTTTGTGAATTAATTATGTTTGAGAATGTTGTTCCCTAGTTATGAACATGACTTGTGTTATAAGATGCATGACATGTTTGACATGTAATATTGTGCTTTGAGATATGTTGTGTGATTTAATATCATTTAAACGAGTGACTTAGCTTGTGAGAGACGAGAATAAGATTCATGTATTTGTGAAGAGAAGTTTAGAGGGGCTTTTATGTGCATTATGTGAGACATGAAACATAGCATTTGATATACTTGTGATGGTGAAAGGCAACTATGGATATGGATAATGGAGGTTTACAATAGGTTTAGTTGGGACCTTGGGGTGAATAAAGTCTCAATATTGAAACCTCATTGACTCACGCTGATCTCATGAGTTGGGGTATTCTTCAAAAGTAAGGTCATGTCAACTAACCACTAAAGAACATCATTATAGGTAATGCAACTTAGATCGAAGGCATTAAACATCAATGATGCTTCCAATAGATAAGCACGTGCTCCTAGACTACTTCTTGAGTTTTATATTGGTACCACATGTGCATGGAGCAAAAATTTATGGACATGACATAACATGTGCATTTTGTTGTGAGATCTTGAATTGTATTGCATTATGATTGTGTGAAGTTTGGGTGTTTCCATTCATGAATGTTACTACCGTCAAAATGGAAATGGAAATGGTAATTGTGACTTGTAATGTGAATTTATGAGATGTCAATGTTGTAGCTATATGGTCATGTTATGAGAATAAGACATATGTTATTAAAAGGAAAAAAAATATATTGTAAGTTAAGGTTAATTTTAGGAATATAATTAACCATTGTTATCCTTAGACTTGACCTTAGTAAATAACATTAAGTATTAAAGGAAAAATAAGTATAGACTAAGAAAAGAATGTTAAGTTAATTGGATAAAGTTATGGTAGGAAAGTGTTAATAATAAAAGAGAGATTCTAAGACAAATATGATAGTAAACTAGTGTAACAACTATAAGAATAAGAATGGAATCAACAAGAAGTATTGATGATTGAAAGGTATAAATTTGACTACAAATATAAAAGATTTGCTAGATACTCTAAAACTGAATCCATGATAGGTAAATAAAAGTGTTTTGGAAGAAGAGTCTCACTCGTCTATAGAACCTTTAAAGCACTTATTATGTCTAATTCTTATAACTTTTTTTTCAAGAAATAAATAGAAGTATATGCTAATGAAGCTTTGAGTTGCACACAAAAAGATGTAGATTAATTTTAATTATAACTTTGAACTTTTCTTACGGTTTAAATGACACCTTCAACTGATGAATGGGTTTGTATTAAACATGTATTATATTTCTTATGTAATTAATTATTCAACTTCCATGTGTTGTTCACGTTCTTATATTTTAAATTTTCTCGTTGGTAAAACCCTAAGCATAACTGCGACAACACCTTCCAAAATGGTACATATAGCTTCTTTATCCAACCTTTCTATCCACCACAATAATCATTCTTGTAGATCTTGTACTATTTATGCTTATCAATTTGGATAGTAAGTGGTAAGGGAAACCCTACTTTCCTACCTTAATGACAATGTAGAAGTGTGTAAGCCACATTTTCCTCCATTTTACCATAAGCATGTAGAATCTATGACAATTGTCTTAGCTTTTTTTTTTTTTTTTTTTCTAGTTGAAAGCAAGACATTCCCATGGCTAGAAATCATGAAACTAATCCTTTAGGAAAGAAGAGTACCAAATAAGAGACAACTTCTCTCCTTGTAGGTATTGTTTTATTCATATAGCTAGGAATCAAACGTTTGTTATATATTTAAAGGGTCAAAGCTATTAACGACTTGTGTCATACCTCGTAAGTAATTGTATTATCTTTTAATAGGGATTTAATTGGAAGAATATTGTGGAGAGCTTGCCACTCTAAATGCTTGCATCTTAATTGTGCATGAGATGTTTATAATTTATTTCATAGTTGATTTTTGTTCTCATTCAACAAAGCTTCATTGATTTGTTCAACATTAACATCTAATAACTCAATTTATTTCATAATTGATTTGTTTAATGTTAGCATCTAATAACTAAATGCTTGCATCTTAGGATTGCATGAGATGTCCACAATTTATTTCATAGTTGATTTTTGCTCTCATTCAACAAAGTTTTGTTGATTTGCTCAACATTAACATCTAATAACTCTAATTGAATTTCATTCCATATGTTTGCTCGCACACACATGGAGGTGACACACACACATACACAATTAGAGGTGACACACACAATTGGAAGTGAGGTACATTATTTTCATTTTATCACAAAAACACAAGGTGTGATGTGACCTTTTGACTTTCATCTATTTTTTACAAATTTAGATTTTATCATTGTCATTACTACCATTGTTATTGTCATTATTATTATTATTATCATTATCATTGTTATTATCATTACTATCATTAATGCTATTATTATTATCACTATCACTACCATTATTATTTCTGTTGTTACCACCATATCCACTGTTACTTTCATCATCATATTATTAAGATAATTAATTTTAAAATTTGTTGTTCTATCTATTGCCCATCAAACAATGTACATGGTAAACAAAAATTATAACTTAAGATTTATTATATGTTATTCTTCTTATATTATACCTTAATGTATATCATACTAATATAAGAGTTTAAATCAAGATTGCAAGTATGAAATAATGAATTCCTCCAAAATTAGCTTAAACTTATGGATATAGATTTCTTTTTGTACGTATTTTCTAAAATCTTCTTTGATAATATTTTTTGTTGAGAACATATTATATTTGCATATGCGTGGGATATGATCCGAAAATTATTTTCTAAAATTCATGCATAATTTGGAATGGATCAATTCTTTATGGAGACAAAAAAAAAATTGATCTAATCTAGTAAAGAAATTATTTTTTCAATTTTTACCTTTTTGATTTAATTTTTTAATAATATACAGCAAATCGAATTAATTTATAAACAATTTTAACCCGTACATCAATATTCTTCTTAAGAAGGCAATTTTCAATTTCTATGAATAAAAAGGAAATTAAAATTCCCGCAATGGAATCTTGGTTTGCTTAGTCAACTAGCTAATGAACCCCTTATTATTGAAGGTCCCACATTAGTATACATTTAAATCCTTACTGTTTTAATTATTGATTATTTCATTTATTCAAAATAAATTGTTCCAAAAATATAATTAATTGAAAAGGCTACAAAAATTACGATGATATAATATTATCTCTTTAAATCAAAATTTAAATATATAATCTAAGAAGAAAGATAAGCAAAGTTTTGTTTATGCCTAAAAAGGTGAGAGAAATTATTTAAACGTTTAAAAGAACTATGATGAATCAAAATAACTTATTCTTGAATTAAATAACCAAACACCAAACAAAAAATACAAATAAATTTAAGCTTGTATTTGGATGAGTGTAATTAAAAAATAACGGAAAAGAAATAAAAATAGAACATCTATTTTTTTATTTAAATGGATCAAAATATAATAAAAAGTGAAATGTTATTCTTAAGCAACAAACAACTTGCTATTTCAATGGGTGTGAAACGAGAGAAGAGAAATAAGTTTTTTTGTTTTCCCACTTTGGTGCAAACTAGGCTTTGTCGATTCAGATTTTCTTTTTTATCTGCAATGTTTGATTATGAGAATTTATTTAAATGATTCATTGACGCCAATGAAACATTAATAGAATATACTTTTTTAGTTGTTTAAAACTAAAACCATTTTTTATAATAAAAATAATAAAATAAAAAAAACCATATTCTAACATTATAAAACTTTTACATTGGATTCAATTATAAGTAACTATATATGATAAAATCATAACAACGATTTGTGATTTGGATAATAAATATTTTAAATTATTAATGTATGATTATTAAACTTAAATAATAAATAATTTTATATTAAAAAAATCATATAATAAGTAAATAGTATTTGTTAAAATAATTTTTTTTAATTATTATAAACATATTTTATATTATTATTTATTCTTTTTATAATCATTTAAATAAATATAAAATTTATTTAATTATTTATATGTATAAAAATAACACACTAACATCTTTTTATTTTTTGCTAAGATAAAATATGTTTTAATTTCTTTAAAATTACTAAAATTAAATTTTAATCTTTCTAAAAAATTTTATATCATTTTTATTCCTCTAATTATAAAATGTATTTTTTTATCCTTCTAA
>JAMLFT010001317.1:0-31625 GCA_026544285.1 Pachyrhizus erosus
TCTGATAAATCATTCACGTATCACGTTATTAATAAATAAAATATAATAAGATATTTACCCTTTTTTATAAATAATATTTTTATTTTTTTTATTAATTAATATAAAATTATCAATTATTTTTAAAAGATGAAAATTTAAAATACAAATTTTTAAAAAATATATATAATCATCTTATCAAACTTAATTGATAGTGTGACAAATTAATAAGAGATTAATATCATTATTACGATGTAAAAATGATTAAAAAATTTAAAAAATTAAAATAAAAAATCTATTTTATAAAATTTAAAATATTATTTAAGTATTTCCATTTTAATTTTAATTACTAGAAACCTTCCGTTATCAAAATAATCTCTTCATAACTTAATTGCATTTATATATTTATTTTTTCTTTTTTCGAAACTTTTTTATGTTTGTCTTAATGTATATCTATGGATATATGATTAGTTTAAATTAAAAATTATTTTGATTATTATAATTATATATAATAGTATAATCACGATAAAAACTAGCACTATTATTTTTTTCACAATAAAAACAACAAATTTAAAGTTAAAATCTTATTTAAACAATCGAAACTTTTCATCACTAGGCAAGCCTAGTGGATTTGACACTGCTAGTTTAAAATTGTGTGAAAACGTTATCGAAATTTCTCTAATAATATTATCAAATATTTCTTTAATTCAGTTTTACTTATCTTTTCATGGATGTATGCCATGGTTGCTTAAAAATTTACTCGTAGTTTCTTGCATCTGTTAAATCAAAATAATTAAATCTCTATGTTTTTTTAAGTTAAGTAACTTTTTTAACATTATAACTCTAAAAACAATGATCTTTTGAAAAATGATAGAATTTATTTAATCTAAAGTATTTTTAAATTGATTCGAAGATTTTTATTTTTTTTTACAACTGTCGTATTAAAGTTTAAATTTAGGATTCCATACAAACATGCAAACATTTTACCACTGAGTCGATCTTAGGTTTGATTTGGACATCATTTAACCATAAATAAATAACAGAATTTAAGATACAACTTCTTAAATTTGTCACTATTATTTTTCAATTAAAATTGAGTTTCCATCTTAATAAACTGCAAAATAAAATGATGTTAGTTTCCAAGTTAAACTAATTTTTATTACAAATAATATTAAAAATATTTGATGCACTATACCAAAGTTTTACTGTAGAATTTAGTTTAGAAAAAATTGTATTTTTCTCTTTTGAAAGATTGGAATATTACACTTCTCTTTCTTCTTATATTAAAAATATACATTTATCTCTTGTGACAAATTCAAGTATCATGTTTCATTTTAAATGTTTTTATTAAAGTTCCAATAGCTTCGGTTAAAAACTTATTATCAAAATATTTTTTTAATTTATATTATCATTTCTTTAAAAATACAAGTATTATATTTTTTAAAATATACATTCTTCTACTTTGACAAATACAAATATATTATATATTACTCTATTTTAAATTTTTCATTAAAAATAAATTTATGTCTAAAATATCCTTTATAC
Organism: Pachyrhizus erosus; assembly: GCA_026544285.1. Taxonomy (NCBI): domain Eukaryota; kingdom Viridiplantae; phylum Streptophyta; class Magnoliopsida; order Fabales; family Fabaceae; genus Pachyrhizus; species Pachyrhizus erosus. The sequence continues at coordinate 1,522 of JAMLFT010001317.1, forward strand.
TTCCCTACTTTAAAAGATATAAATGTTATATTTTATTTTTTTTATTTTAAAATATTAATTTTTTACATTTTTTATAAAAAATATAAAAATAAAAAAATTATGGTGTAATTTCATTTATTTAAATGAAAAAATTGTATGTTTTAAAATAAGAAAATAAATAAAATATTTACATCTTTCAAGATAGGGGGAGTAAAAAGGATATTTTAAACATAAAATTATTTTTTAAAAAAGAAAAAGAAAATTAAAATGTATTTATATTTTGTCAAGACACGAGAATATATGATTTAATATAAGAGAAAATGATGACGTAATATTAACATCTCTCTTGAGATTATAGTGTATATGAATATTTTTATTAGATGTCTTACTAAAACAAAAGCACCAAGACTTAGCCCATAGCTAGCACAGAACAGACACCATAGGAAATAACCATTTTGGAAGAAGGTCACCCTCGCCACAGAAGAGTCTATTTATACGTCTAGTAGCTTGAGACTAATCAGTCATATATTTTAAGTATCATGTATATATTTTAGTTTGTCTTAATTATGTTTTTAATTTATCAAAATATAAGATATTTTTTTTGTTTTTTAAACAAAAATTTATATTTTTTAGTATTTTAAAATTAAAAAATATTTTTTTTAATCTTTTTACAAAGATTTGTAGAATTAAAAAAATATTATTTTTTAGTTTCTTAAATTCTAATAATGGGACTAAAAATAGTTTTTTGAATTTGACAGAGTAAAAAATGTAAATATTCAAATTATATAATTACAAATATCTTATTATTTATAATTTACTTATATAAATGTCTTTTAAAAATTAAGTTTATAAATATATTTGCATATGTATATAACTTAAATATATTCAAAAAATTTATAAAACATGTTAATGATAAAAAAAGTCATAAATTATATTTTGTAATTATTGATTTGTCTCACAAAAAACATGCTTTCATAATATTTAACTTAATTTAAAAATAAATTTGATTAAAATTAGTAAATATTGATTGAAATGATTTGGTATGTATTTTACAATTTATTATTATTTTATTTTATTTATATGAAATTTATAATTTAAGTGTGATGTTTTAGATTTTTTATATAAATTAATATTGTTATAATTTAATTTAAGTTTAATAAAAGTATTCTCATTCATATATATATATATATAGATCTCATAAGATTTGTTTTTTTAATTTTAATTAATTATAAATTTAAATTAAAATATACATTAGTGGTATTAATTAATTTGAATCAAAATCATCCCGTTGTTTTATTTTTTTTAATTAATTCATCATCAATAAAAATAGATAAATAATTACAAATAAATCAACATTTTTATTTTTTATTATTTATTGTTTTTATTGTTTATTCTCTTATTAAATACTTTTACAAATTTTTTTTCTTTTATTATATTTTACGTATCATTAGTTTTTTACTTCACCTGTTTTCTAATTGATAAAAGTACAACCTTAACTAGAAGAATGAAAAAAATATTATGAATAAATTATATTATTTATTAACTTTTAAAAATGTTATACAATATTACTTAATCACAAATAACAAGATATAGTATATTAAAAAAAAATAAAACTCAAATTAGATTAATTATTTCTAATCACTACTCTAATTATTATCTTTTTATAATTTTTAAATAATATATAATAAATATAAATTAAAATAATAACTTTATAATTATAAAATATAATAATAAATACATACATTACACATATCGTCACACTAGTAGATTACTATTTTAATGATTATCTTTGTTATGCTCTATTGTTATTTCATGGTCAAATTTCCATTAACCGCTAAATGTGACATGGGTTTTATAAATTGATTAAATTTATAGACAACTTGATTTTGATATATTATTACTGAAAAAGTTTTTATATTATCAAACTTTAAAAAATAAAATTTACTTTAGATATAATTTTTAAAATAATTATTATAAAAATAAATAATTTAGTTATATTGTATTTCATGATTAAATAATAATATTAAAATACTTTATTTTAAAGGAAAAATAAAATAATAATGTAAAAGTGTAACAAAAAACACTAATGTAAAAGATATTTATATTTCCTTAATCCATTCAATTGTCTTTAAGAAAACGTTTAATTTATTTACTTTTATGTTTATTTAATATTTTACATTGGTAACATTAATTGTCATTTTTATATACTAAGAACTAAAATTTATAAGCATTAAGGTGATATAGTAAGAAAAATATATTAAAACATCTTATATCAAACTGTACTAAACACAATATTTATATATAAAGTATAAGTAAATAATGCAATCAATAAATATATATTTTTAGTTTTAAATTGAAACAAATGAAAATATTTAAATCAATTTTTTGTAAATCCTGTCATATATAATATTAATTAGTAAATATCACCAATAAAGTTTGTATAATAATATTTTATCTATATAAAATATTAATATTTATTTTTATTGTTGCAAATTACAAATAATTAGTGCAACTTTGTTTTACAAATCTCATCCACTCATAAATTCTTAATGATATTTAATTTTACTTTGTCTATCTAAATTAAATATTTTGAATAAAATTGTATATATTTATTTTAAAATATAAATTATTAAATAGTACTAATTAATAAACCACACTAACACATAATTTTAAAATATATTCTTAATAAGGAGGAGCAGATCAACTGAGCTAGCAAGCTTATTGGTTAAAATATCACACTAACACAAAATAAATCATAATAAGAAAATATTCTGACTAAAAGCAAAAAGAAATAAAAAAATTGGAATGAGGCAGATTCGAAGCATATGATGTTGGGGTGAGGAGTAGTAAGTGAAAGCAGGGATTGTCATTTGACCGCTAGGTTCATCGTTGAAAACTTATGAAAATAAAAATTACATAAGTTTTCCTCCAAGCGTTGTTGTCTCCATGGAAGCTGTTGACGAAGCTCCACCCTTTGAGCCTCCCACGCTGTTTTGCCAACCTGAGCCCTACAACCTACCTAGCCATTTTTGTCCTTACCCTAGCAATTAAATTAATCAGAAATGCGGTTGGGAAATGCTATTTAACAGGAGAGCAAAAGAAGAAGAAAATAGGGGAGACGACAAAAAGGAATTCAAAGATCCTTTGGCTAGGTGAACTAATTCCTCCCGTTTTACATTTAGATAGATTCGCCATATAGCAAGCTTTCTATTTCTTTAGAAATCAACAACAACGGAGCACTAAAGCTTGAATTCGACCCTTTAGCGGAAAGTTCATTTTGGTTTGTCAAAAAAGTTTGAAACAAGTAAGAGGAGTAATTTATTCTTTATTTTGATTTCATATATTTATTCTTGATCATTTTTCGCACCTAATCAAACTCTAAATTAAGCAAATTAGTGACAAATTAAGAAAAATCGATTTGGCAGTTTCTCAAACCGCCATGGCTATTGGACTTACAGTTCCTTTAATGTTTTGATTTATTTATGAGTTAAAGCTTCATCTAGAGGTAGATTCGAAGCTGATAAGTTATTTTACAATAAGAATTGGCCATAAATAGGTAAAACTGAGAAGATGATGAGTTCAAAAATAAAAAATTTAAAATGGAATTTTGTCTATTAATGGCCATGTTCTAGGTAGGAGAAAGGAATTAGGTAATAGGAGAAGTGAGAATGAGAAGGCTAGTTAGATAAAGAGAAACAGAAAGAAAAATAGTAGGGAGAAGAAAAAAAGGAGAAATTGAGAAAAGGAAGAAGGGAAGGTTAGAGGAAGAAGATGAAGGGGAGTGAGTTTAGTAGAGATAAGGGTGCAAAGAGTAAGACAGGGGGTGTGAATAGTAAATAGAGGGGGTGTGAATATAAAAAAAATTAAACTTTAATTTTAATAAACTATATTAGAATGATAAATATAGAAATACATTGTCATGGAGAAAAAGAATGAAAGAAAGAAAAGAAGAAAAGAGAATGAAACTAAAAATATTAGAAAAAGACTATTTTGTCCTTTTCTTATTATTCTAATTATAATCTTTGATATATTGTTTAGAATTTTTTTAATTATGACTTTCAATATTCTTTTAATATATGATGATATTTTATTTGTCTCTATTAATAGTAGAGGAATTCGTACGATGTTTTTAACTATTTCAAATAAACAATAAAATTCATAAATAATCCTAAGGTAGAAGATGAATTGAGAAATTTCTTAGTAAATAGTTGAGTAAAACTTATATCAGCCATTCAAAGTAAAGATGAAAGAAAGTTATTACAAGACTATGCAGTTGAAATTGAAATTAGTACTGACGAAGGTTGACAAATGGAGAAGAGTAGAGTAGAACTAATCAAGATCCCTAACAAATGAGAACTAAGAATGAAGATTATATGGGTTGACCACAAAAGATACTTGAGGAATATATGTAGGTTCTGGTGAGTCTTTGGGAGTAGATAAGGTGTCAAGTTGTGAATCGCTTAGAGTGAAGAGGGTGTCACAAAATCGGCTTGGCATCCCCGACAAAGTGGAACATTACCAAGATGCAATTGATAGTATCATAGATCGAGTACTAGACATGATATGTACTCTTGATCGTCGATCCAAAATGCAGGCTTGGACTATTGTTGACACGCTCGTGTAAGTCCTCACGGAGCTAGTAGTATTAGAGACTACGGAGGGCCCTAAAACGAGGAGAATCCCTAATTAGACATGTAGTAGTGAGATGAAAGTATTTAATAGTTAGGAATGATATGTACTTGTATGTGTATGCTTAAGGATAAATGACTCACTTCTACAACCTCCAACATTTCAGATACAAATGACAGACGAATTTCATCCTTTGTTCCACTTGATAATCATACCCTTGGAGAGCCAATGGACTCATGACTAGACGAGTGAAGATGATACTTTCATGGGTTATGTCAAATTCGCATTTAGATCTCCAAACATTATAGTCCCATAACAATTCTATCATATAGATATTCCAGTAATGCTATCTCAGACCTAGTCATATACATACACAAGAGTTCCACCAGATATTCTAGTAGTTGTAACATCCAATTTTTAAATAAAATTTTAAGTTCTAAATTAGAAATTTATCTTTTTCCATTTAAATATTTTAGTTTATTTTAATTAAGGTTTAGAATTTTAAATTTTATGAGAATTATTATCCAAGGAAAAATGTAGAGAGAGAATTATAATTAATCAAGTTGAAATATTTGAGTGTAGATAAATTTAAAAAATAATATAAATCAATAGAAATAGTTTGATTTTAATTAAAAAATAGATTTAGATATTTTAGATGAAATAAAAATAAAAGAAAGAAAAGAATAAAAAATTAGAGAATAAGAATCTAAATTTTTAGAAGTCAGAAATATAATTTTATTAATTAAATAAAAATAAATAAATATTTAGATAAAAAAATAAATTTTATCAAAATAAAATAAAGATTTGGTGAAAGAAAATATAGGAATTGAAGAAGAAAAATATAAAACTATTTTATAAGATTTTAGGAAAAATCAAAAATCAAAAATAATAATTTTAAATAATTAAAATAGAAAATAAAAAAAATAAGAAAAAAGAAAAGAAAAGGGAATAGGAGCAGGGTTGGGTTCGAACCCAGGCCTTGCAAGAGAAAGGAAGAGAATACCATGTTGCCATCTGAGTTGGGAGCTCGTGGAACTAAGAGAAGACAATGATTAATTAAAAAACTAATGATAGAAAGGGAGGGGGAAAATCAAAACGAGAAAAGGAAAAATGGCATAGCGGGAGATCGAGGTCAGGACCTAACACAGGGGTCCAGTGTCTTACCACTGGACTATTATGCTTTCGATGCTTAAAACACGTCTTTTGTTTTATATAACTTATGTAAAATGGCTCCAGCGAATGAGAGGTAGTCACGTCACCTCCCCCATACCTTGCAAGTCTCCTTCTTCCTCAAGAAGAATCTTTGCAAACCACTCTTCCCTTGAGCTCCAAAACTGCCCACCCTAGCCTTGCTACCCTACCACTGCCACAAATGCCTTCGCCCACCCTTGAGATTTTAATAACCCAAAAATCAAGGCCGCCCAAATGTTCTATAAATAAACCACGACGAGGAAGGGAGGAAGCCATGAAAACGAGAACAGGATTGCGCAAATTCACCTTCAAAATTCCAATCCTTCCACTCGAATTGATTTCAGACACGTTCGGAGTCCTTCTAGCATCATTTATGTGCCAGGATCGAAGAAAACGACACAATGCAACTCAATTTAGACCCCCTCATTGGAAAACTCAAGTTCCTCTAGAGAGAAGTTAAGAAAAGGTAGGAGGAGTCTATATCCTTCGACTTTCTAGTTTGTAAATCATTTATGTGTTAGTTAATTTGAGTGTTAGTAGATCAATTCTTGAAAACAATTACAAATTGTTCAAAATTGAATTATTGTTTTGCCTTAGCGTTTCCATGGCGGCCTAAGATAGGAACTAAACAATTTTCGATTTAATTTGTTCCCTGAATTTTGTTATAGGTATAGAATGATGATGGAAATTAAATGAAGGGATCAATTTTAGTCAATATAGGAATCAAATAAAAAATTTAAGTCTCAAACTCACTTTCTGAAGAAAATTTGAATGTTTAGTAGGGAAGAAAGGAATAAAATAAAAGAAGAGGAAGAGGAACATGAAAGAAGAAGAAAAAGAACAAAAAAGGAAAGAGAGGAAATAAGACTCAAGAAGTAGGAAGGAATAAGCAAAGAGGAAGAAGAAAACATGGGGGTGAGGTTAGTGAGGATGAGGTGCAAATAGAAAAAAAATAAAGGGAGGTGTGAATAGTAATGGGGGGTTGTAAATAGAAAAAAATATTGTTTGATTTATTTTAAGTCAAAGTAAACCAAGCTAGAATAGTAAATAGAAGAGTATAAAATCCTAGAGGAAAATAAGGAAAAGGAAGAAAATAGGGAAGGAAAAGACACTTTTATCCTTTCCTCTTGTTTTAGAATTATTCTTTTGACTTATGAATGAATATTTATTTAAATTCTAACATTTAATTAGTGAAACAAAGTGGAATGAAATAGAAATAGATAGAAAAATGAGAGGAGAAAATAAAGAAACAAATTATAATAAAAAATCAATAGAAAAAACGATTTTGCCTTTTTTTTATTTTCTTATCATTATTCTTGGAATATAAATAATTTATCCATTAAATTGAAATATTCATAAGTAAAATAAGATATAATCAAATTTGAATATGATGAAAGATAAATTTGAACACAAATTTAAGGTTCTTGGAAAAAAACCATTTTACCCCTAACTTGTCTTTTTCTAATTATAATGTGTACGATTTGATTGGCCTGTTATTTAACTATAATTTTAATGTTCTTATACTGTATGATTGCTTGTATTGATAGTATGAATGAAGTTATTACCTCTATTAATAGTAAAGGAATCTATAAGTGATGACAAATATCTCCATGAGACAGTAAATTATAGAGATAACCCTAGTATAGATGATGAATTGAGAAATTCTCAAACAATTTTTGAATAATATCTTCATCAGAGATGCAAAGCAAGAACGAAAGAAAGATGTTACACAATGATATCATGGAATTAAGCATCAGTACCAAGGATTGACAAACAAAGAAGGAAAGATAAAATGGGTTAAAATTCTTAACAAGTGAGAAATAAGAATGAAGATTGCAAGAGTTGACCACATAAGGTATTTGAAGAATGTACACAGGCTCTCGTGAGTCCTTGGGGGTAGATAAGGTATCAGAGGGTGTCACAGAACCAGCTTGGTGTCCCCGACAAAGCTGGGCATTACCAAGATTCGGTTGAAAGTATCTTGGATCCAATACCAAGCAGGATATGTACTCTTGATGATCAATCAAAAATGCAAACATGGATTATTGTTAACACGCTCGTGTAAGTTCTCCCAAAGTTAGTAGTGATGGAGGCTCCAAAGGGTCCTAAATCGAGTAGAAACCCTAATTACACACGTTAAGATGAGATGAAAGTCTATGATAGATAAATATGATCTATATGTGTGTGTTTGCTTAAGGACTGATGACTCACTCTTACAACCCCCACATTTCAAATACAAATGACGGACGAGTTCCAACCCCTACTCCAGTTGACGATAATACCCCTAGAGGGACAATGAACTCACGACTTGACTAGTGGAGACGACACATTTATGGGTTACGTCAGATTCGCTTTTAGACCTCCAAACGTCATAGTCCCATGTAGATTTCATCATATAGACATCTCAGTGATCCTATCCTAGACTCCACCACTCAGACACATGGACATTCCTCCAAATATTCCTGTAGTTCGTCAACATACTCAAACCCCTCCACACCAAGACTTATCCATGTGTTCAGCCCTAATAAATGGTCAAGGTAGAGGAAGAGAATCCTCAAAAGAAGAAGATCCTTCTGAGTATTCAGACTAGGAATGTATGAAAGAACACCAATGTTTTTCATCATTTAGAACTTTTACTTTTGTGTAATATATTTTGAAAGAATGTAATGATAACTTGACTTGACGTTATCATGTTGAATGAAATATTATAGTTACTTGAATACGATTTGGATAGTTAGGTCTATTTTAAATTGTAACCTCTGACGAATTAAGTTTTAAAAATTTACAATAATTAAAATAATTGAAAAGATTTTCCAAAAAATAAAATAGATAAAAAAAGGGTGTTACAATAGCTCCCCGACGTGCTCAACTCCCTCCACACCAAAACTCTTTTACAAGTTCAGTCATAGTAAATGGTTAAGGAGGAGGAGAGGAATCCGTAGAAGAAGATCCTTTTGAGTGTTCTAGCTAAAAACTCTTGGGAGAAAATAAATGTTGCAAACTATCTTAGACTTTATCTTTTGTTTAATATACTAATAAGATATTTTGAGGAATGTATTATTTACAGTTCTGTCTAATCTCTACATATATGTTAAATTGAATATGTTATAATTAAATTCAAGTTGCTTAGATACACGTGAATTCCTCCAAACTTTCCTGCAACTTATCGACACGCTCAAACCTCTTCGCACAAAAACTCCTCTACTGTTTCAATCCTAAGAAGAGAGAAATCTTGGAATCCTCAAAAGAAGATCCCTCTAGGTTTTGACTAGGGATATTCAGGAAAGAATAGATGTAGCTGCTTGTTATTCTCAATTTAATATAATGAATATCAAACAAATATTTTGAAATATGTAATGTTTATAATTATATTTAATCTTTTCGTATGTGTTAATATGAGTTTTTATAATTAAATTTAAATTGTTGAATATGATGGTGATATTTATGTTTTTATTAAATTGTAACATATGACAGATTTGATTTAAAAAATTTATCGAAATTAAAATACTTAAAAAGATTTTTTTAAATTAAAATAAATAAAAAATAACGTTACACTATGAATATGGAATATATTAAAACAAGATTATTTGTTTATACGTATTTATTGTTTTATCATCCTCAAATCTTCCCAATTTATCTATAAATAAATTTTTTTAAGGTGAATGTATGCACTTTTGCATTTCGCAAAATTAAAAATTAACAATATCACTTCCTACGATAAATAATACTACTTGAGGTTTAGTTTGTATCTCTTCTCTTGTGCAATTCATTTGTGCTTGTTTCCCTCTCTTTCAGTGTGTTTCTTTCTCTATTTTCTCCTTCTGTTGTTATGGCGGTGGAGAAGGAAAAACTTCAGGAAGAATCTGTAATTCTCCGCTTCTATCAGATTATTCTTAGTTGGGACTACTTTGCTCTCCTCAAGGAATCCAAGGCAATTCACTTCATTCTTTTGTTTTTTTTCTCTTTGTTTTTGCATTCAATAATAAGTCTTTCGAAATTTGAGGTTTTCAGAAGCAAAAAAACAACGAGAAAAAGGGAACTGTGGTGTCGACGAGTCTAGTTAAAGTGAAGGAGCGATACGAAGACGTCGATGATTATATTGGCACATACGAACCCCTCGTATTCGAGGAAGCCAAATCCCAAATCATTAAGGAAAAGGAAGAGGAAGAAGGTATTTTTAATTTCAACTACTTTTGCACCTTTTTTTTTTTCGTGCATTAGCTGTAGCAATGTAGCATTGTTTGATCTCAGGTCCATGGTATGGGATTTAGAGAGACCAACCCCTTAAATAAATCTCCGGATTAGAGACACCCTTGGCATAAAAAAATGTTTTGGAGGGTCTCTTTTTGTAGTTGCTAAAGAACTTTTTCCATTTGCCTGACCACAGTGACTGAATGGAAATTGGGGGTGGTAAAAAGTTGGAGCGAGGCGGATGACTTTCACTTTGTAGAATTTCCATGTGAAATAAAAGAGGGAGAATCAATATCACAGAATGATCTTTTGCTGCTTTCGAAAGATAAGGTACTACTAGTGATAAGAAATTATGTGTTTTTGGACTTTGAATTGTTTACCTATCTGTACTGATTTCCTATGAATATTTGTCACTACAGTTTCTGGATGGCAAAAGATTACCTACTGTTTATGCATTTGCTTTGGTGGAACATGTACGGAAATTTTTTGAAACAAGACTTCTTCGAGTCAGACTCTATCTTGCTGGAGAGTTCTCAAATTTTAATACAGATAATGTAAAATCTTGCCCCAGGCTGTTTAACATGCGTTCTCATATATGTGAGACAGAGAGACAGTTATACTTTATGAAGGTAACTTGTTCTATTTTGTATTCTTGTCAGAGTAATGTAGTTTGCCTATCAACTATGAATTTTAATGTTTTTACTACCACGGAATTTTCTTGGATATTATTTTTTTCTGTTAGGAATAAAAATATTCCTCTGTTGATATTGCATTTTGCAAATAATAATAATGATAAGTTCTATGACATTGTTCTTTGTTGTATATGCATTCTTTAGTTCTATCTCGAGTAGTACAATTAGATGAAGACTATACATGTCAGGTCCTGTTATGATATTTGGTTTTTGCTCTATACAAGGATGCCTGGAGTTTCACTTGCTAAAATCAGTCCACAAAAGGAAAAAAAGGACATGTTGATTTCATAATACATTCTTTTATTCTTGGCAGTTGCTTCCATTGATAATGTGTGTACATGTTTCAATTACACGAAAATAATTAAATTATATTTCAATTACATGTATGCATTTTTACACATATTATTTAGGTGTATTTTGAGGAGGAGGAGGGGGGAAATTGGCTACTCTAAAAAAGATTGAATTTCATTATATTTAATTCCCTCCTACACTTGATATTACATATTTTGATTGGTCCTCCATTGGTAGGCTATTCATTTATTTGTAAGTACTGCTGTACGTCCTTGTTGAGGCTTGTGCTGTGGTATGCTTTGACATTGGAAATGAGGCAATCTCTCTTCTGCCTTAACCTCTTTGTTCATATTTTCTTTTTTTGAAATCTTGTCTGTATAGAGTTTAGTGTTTAAAGAAAGTGGAATTTTGACGTTAACTTTTTTTGAATGTTTATTTATTTTTTGTTTATTGATCAACTGATCACACACTTATTTCACATTCACTGATGTAGGCTTGTAGCTTTTTGTTTAAATGTTAATTATTATTTTGGTGAGGCTTGGTAGTTATTTCGGGTTTTTCCATATTAGTATTTAGTAGCAATACTAGCAAATGGTATTGAATACTTAATGTGACTCCTTGTTCACTTCTATGTTTTTGTGTGATGCAGAACCCTTCTTACCTGTTTCCTCCACTTCTGCTCTATGAAAAAGCTTTGTAATTCATCTTCCTTCTATTTAGCCATGTGTTTAATTTTACATAGAATAAATATTTCAAGTTCATGTAGTTCCACTGTTTTGATCTAGTTTGTTCCCTTTCCTTGTATAGAATGTTGAAGATTCTATCTAGTATAGATAATCAATCAAATGTTATTTTCATAGGAATTAAGTGATAGCAATTGTGTGCCTTTTATACTTGGGGAATTCCATCCGTGACTAATGAATTGTATTATTAATTTATAAAAGAAGGTATAGGGGTTTTCTTTATTTTCTTTTTCTTAACAGCAGAAAGGTTCTTATAAATTAGTTTGACCCTTGATCCAATGTGAAAATCATGCAGCTGTGCAGCTTATCTACCATTGCTCGTGAGTATCTGGCTGTACGAACTATAAGCTGTCTCCCATACAAGGATTTAATATTAAATGCAATTGGAGAGAATTTTGGCACAGAAGCAGAGGATTGGAAAATCTCAATACCTTTGAGGGAATATGTTGAAAGTACTTTCAATCAGTACCAACGTGAGGCGATAACAGTAAGTTTTTACTTTAGAGGTTCAATAAAGTAACTAAAACTTATTCATCAACTGAGTTTCAGGTTTATTAATTATCCTTTTGCTTTATTTTTTAAGCAATCAAGTGTTCTTTTTCTTTGACATTTAGTCAAAGGATGTTAGAATTAAAATTCAAGATGTATTACTTTAAGCGCATTATCATGCATAACATGTCATTCAGAGTCCTGTTTCTCGCTTTTCTTGTTTCCAAGTTTTCACAATTTGAGCATGTTCCTTGTTTTCCCTTGTTTATTTTCTTCTGTACATCTTAAAGGCTTAGATTCTACAATTTCAATCTCATCATAATTTCTTTTTGTTTTGATATAGGAGTTAAAAAAAGAAATGCTAGAGCAAGTGATCTCCAAAACAAACTACCCAAAATCAAAATGAACAATAAAACAAAAAACTTAAAAAGCTCACCAATCTCTTCCCATCTTCATATATGCTTTCTTCTTTATCATTTTCTTTTGTTTTATGAAACTCTTAGTACTTGTTTGGAAGAGAAAATGTCTTTTTGTTGATGAACCCATTAGAAATATCTTTTAAAAAAAATAAAAGCTATTTTACATTTGGATGCAATCTTCAAAAAGTGCTATTTAATGTTTGAACAGCATCTCCTTTCTCAAAATTAGCTTTTGTAAGGTCTTTCCAGAAGCATAAAAGTTTAGCTATTTTTGCTTTTTTAGTTTAAAGCTCATCCAAGCATGCACAATTATATGAAAAATCTCCACTGCAACATATGCCATAATAACTTACTAGTCAAACAACATAGAGGAGAGAAAAAAAGGACCATAGAATCTTTATAAGAAAGTAAAGATCGACAAATTTTTTTTATTCTTTTACAAGACATGAAGCTCATGTAGCATTTATTTATTCCACCATAACATTTTATTTCTGTTGCAGGCTGGTCTATCATCAAAAGCTTTTGTCCTGATACAGGTTGGTCTCTATGTCTGGCTCTGCTTCTGCTGTAAAATTCTTTTAATGCTTTTTTATTTTTATGTATATTTGATGTTATGCTTATCACTATATGCTGAATTATTTTGTACGAAGACTTGTTTGTTATATAGTTGGGAATTGGGAGAAATTTATTACAAAGAACTGCTGATTTCAAGCTTTCCTGCAGCCAGTTTTTCCTCTGATTTTAGGCAAAATTAGTTCTGTGATTTTCTTTTTGACCAAAAAGCCTGAGCATTATTTTTTTAAGTTCTGTAGGAAGCAGACTAATCAGACTGGTTGAATTGTGAACTGGTTCAGTTCCTGATTTTTTGCAACGGATATAGTTTATCCTTTGCTATTGCTATTTTGTGTTTCTTATCATACAAAGCTAGGCCATTGGATTAGAGTTTGTAATTTAGTACTACCGGAAAACAGGTTATAATATCCATTGGAAACTATATCCGTTGCAAACTATATCCTTTGCTATTCTTTGTTTTCTTATCATAGGTCCTTTCCAGATTTTTTGCCAAAGCTAGGTCCTTTCTTGATAATGTACTTGCTGTTGTAATTTCTATCTGACATGCATTATCCGTTTGCTAGATATGTATGAGATGTATATCTGGGTTTTTATCAATGTATAGTAGTTTTTTTTTTTATATGTATAAAAAATTGTAGTTGAGCCTAACCAACTCCTTTCAGGGGCCCCCAGGGACTGGGAAGACTCAGACAATACTTGGGATTCTAAGTACCATTTTGCATGCAACTCCTACAAGGGTGCATTCAAAGTAAGTATAATATTTTAATATATTTCTGTAGTCTTCTATGTCTAAAAACTCTGCTTTTGGTTTTGATTGTTGTCTTAAGCTAAAATTATAAATATCTCATAGAGGTGAGATTTTGAAGCAATTTTTGCTTCTACCAAGCAATTTATGGTCACATTTTCTCTTTGTCCATACATATGTTTATTGATATTGTTTCTTGGAAGCAGGACCTATGAGCTAAGGCAGGGACCACTATTACCTATTGAGGAGAAGTAAGATTTGCTTTGACAATATCTAGGCTTCACTTATTCAAGAAAACTTCATGTCATGGATGTTGGTTTTTTCCTGTGATTCTGACATGATAATTCTTATTATTCCCCATATGGGACATCTTTTAATTTTTTTTGTTCTTTTCATTAGTGGTTTCTTCTTGCTTCGTGTTATATATGTTTTCTCTCTGTCTGTGCCTATCTTCCTGTAGTTTATATTTAAATATTGTTTTGAATCAAAGTAGAAGTGCAACAAGGAGGGTAAAATTTGATATTTATATTATATTATAAGCATAAAAAATAGCTGTAGTTAAGTGCCATTTTCTTGGTTTCTCTTCACTTAAGTTGGTTTAACTTAACATTGGCATCATAAGAACCTGGGGGGATTGTTTAAAGCTAAGGGCAGGTTCCTGCACTTTGGCTTATATGAGCAAGTTGATAAAATTCCAATCATAAGTGATCTGAAATTCTGGATGATTACTTGATATCTGTGTCATTGGAGGATGATAAGAGAAAGAAAACTGACTGGCGTAACTGCAATTTAGAATTCTCTAAGGTCCAAAGCAAGTATTTGGTTTGGAATATTCATAAGTAGGTATTCATTTAACAAAAGATTCTAATCAAAGTACAATTCTAGATGATTAATGGATTAGGTCAGATAAGTCAGTTTTATTTAGTTGAGGTTATGAATGCGGTTCTTTGGCAGAGTACATTTCCATACTGATAAAGTTGATTTTGGCCTCCTTAGTGTCCCTTGCATATTGGCTTCCTCTTTCAGTCTCAGGCTTTGTAGAATTCAAGAATAATTCAATTTGATTAGATGATGTTGCACAAGTTCCTTGCAATAGTTAGTTTTTAATTATATATTCTGCAATCATCTTGTCAAATCTTGTTATATCACTGTAACAAATAGTCTTATTCATTTATAATCAATTTGGGATGGTGACCAGTTTTCCCCAAGAACAATTAAAATAGAACAAAGATGGTTGTTATACTAGCATTGTTTGTAGAATGCACTTTTCATATTTGATCTTGCTAGAAGATTATTTCTAAACCCTTTTCCTTTGGCAGACAAAGACATTGGGCACTAGCATCTCCATGGCTTAATGGTATTAATCCAAGGGATAGTTTGATGCCAAAAGGTGGTGATGATGGTTTTTTCCCAACTACTGGAAATGAACTAGTAAGTAACTTTTTAATTGGTTAAAATTGTTGATTTTGCAAAATAATTTCTTTGCTAATGATGGGTTTTACAGAAACCTGAAGCCGTAACTTCAAGTCGTAAATATCGTGTAAGAGTGCTAGTATGCGCCCCATCAAACTCTGCCCTCGATGAGATTGTGTTGAGGGTTCTCAATGGAGGTATGAAGTTTTTCTAATGCATTTATTTGGGAAGAAAAGGTTTTTCTTTTGCACTACATTCCTTGCATAATGTGACAATGCTACTAGAGCAAAAGAGTGCCAAGGACTATTTGTTTAGATAACATGCAAAATTTGGTAATAGTCAGTTGAAAGTAATTCTGTACTAAATTTTAATGCTAAAAGTTCTGAAGCTTGTAGAATTGAAATCTTATGTAAAAATTAAATAACGATGCATTTAGTGCAGTATGATGTTTGTCCCTCTTAATTTTCTGTTTGGGGTGGGGTTTAGGATTTCTACTGGGACACCTTTACTATGGAGCTGTCATTGCCCTCTGGTTGTGCGGCCAGTTGTTGGCCCTTGTAATTAACTGTTTCATATTGATAAGCTGACTGAACTTGACTTATCAATTTTTTTTTTTTGCATTCCTTTTTTTTTGTTTGCTTTTCTTCTTTTAAGAATTTCTCATTTCTATATTGTCTTAGGGCCTGTTTGGGTTGGCTTTTAGTTGTAAGTTTTAAAAAATTTAAAAACAACAACCAATTTTTAGTTTTAGTTTAAAAAATTTTAAAAGCCAATTTTTAAAATTTAGTTTTAGGTTTTTTAATTTTAGTTTCAAAATTAATTCATTTTGAAACTTTCTTATCATGTTAAAATTAGTTTAAAAGTGTGTTTTAGTGATGATGATGACAACAACGATAGTGGTGACCATAGCAATGTCAGTGGTGATACCAATGTTCGTGGTTGGTAGTACTGGTGGTAGTAGCAATAGTGGTGCCAATGAGAGTGATATTGGTGATGATGGTGGTGGTGGTGGTAGTATTAGTGGTGGTGACAACAGTGATAGCGGTGCTAATGGTGATGGTGGCGGCAACGGTGGTGGTGGCGGCAACGAGAATGGTCACTATCAAATGTATAGGGAGGGTGTGCTTTTTTAAAACTAAAACCCAAATTCACAAATCATTTTTTCTTGATTTTGAAAATGAATGTAAAAGTGTTTTGAAATTGAGTTAAAAATAATTTTAACTTTATTTTTGCCAAACACATTTTGTTTCAAAAATTGCATTTGAAAACTAAAAGCCAAAAACTCACCACCACTCCAAATGGGCCCTTAATCTTATCATGACTGCATATTTATTTTTTAATTATTGTTCATGGATGTTCTCAGGTATACATGATGAAAATGATCGTATTTATTGCCCTAAAATTGTGCGGATTGGTCTCAAAGCACATCATTCTATCAAGGCTGTTTCCCTGGATGAACTTGTATGTGGAAGATTAGACCAAATGTGTATTAATTAGCTATGTTGCCAATGTTGTTATTTAATCTTCAATATCACTTCTGTAAAATTTGGTTATAATGCCATGATCATGCTGGACAGGTTAGGAGGGGAGCTTAACTATTAAATAACTGTTAAATTAATGGTTTTATTAACATCAACATTTGGGGCTGATTTATGCATCTAAAAGTAGGTTTTTTTATTGAGAAAGAAAACATTTATAGATTGAAATATAAAAATGTAATAAAGTTTTTCTTTTTCAATAAAAACTTGCTGCTTTTAGATGTTAAAAATCATCCTCAAGGGAATGCTAACATTTTCCTTAAATTAATGAAGAGCCTTAATATAATGTGTGATCTAAAATTAGATGAAAAGACTGCAATTTGTTCCTATACAGAATATTGATTCTTTGGAGGTTATATTTCATTTTAGATTACTTTAGCTTCTCACCATCCTTCCCTACGTTAGATATCCTATTTCAGCCTTGTTGAATGTCTGTAACCTCCAGATTGACAATGATAGACCCTGTTACTTAGTTGTAGGTACTGAGGGGTACAAAGGGATGCAGTGGACTAATCCACAGAAACAAGGGCAGAATGGGGAACCCAGAATAGTTATGCTAATAGAGTTGAGCCTAACAGATTGCTGTGGCAGGTGAGAGTGGGGAAGGAAATCATTTGAAAGGGAGAGAGAGAGGGTAATAACAATAAAATAGAGAGATGAGTTAAGGTAATAACAGTACTCTCAGAGTGTTCTGTTTCTGTAAATTTGATAATCTGATTTCTATATTTGGGGATTATTTCCATTTTCTATGATCAGATACACAGACTTCAATCATACAGCCTGTGCCTCACTAAATATACCAGGGCATATTATTCTTCATGTTTATTAGAAGAAATTGAAACTGAAAAGCATGGCCAGCTGCAGTGCTGATTATGTATTCAGACACATTGTAGATAAATTATAGTTGGTCCTTCTGCTTCTTCTTCTCATGTTATTCTATTTTTTCTGTTTTAGATTAATCAATTCACTCTAGAATCTCCTCTTCCCTTGCCATATTCTGAAACCTTATTTGCATAATGCCTTTCCTGAAATTCTGATTTGATGGCCTAGATCTCTGCAAAGCAAGTGGTTTGTATTTATCCTGAAATGGATCAATAATATGCCAAGTTAATATTGACGCCATTGTTATGAACCAAAAACCTTCAGTATTCTGTAGCCTTTTTTGACCAACTGTGCCAAAATGGCATTGACACTTGAAGAAGTTTAAGCTTCACTTCACTAAGATTGAAACCTTATTTACATCTTTTGCTTTTATGGCTAGTATCCCTGATCACTGAAATGATTTTAATTTGTGTTCAAGCTTCATACATCTTATAATTGGGTAATCCAATCATACAGTGTTATTAACCCAAAACACATTAGTATGTATATTTCAAGCCCAAACCATATTCATCAGCCCTGGCTTTTTATGATGTGTACGGACCACTGAAGATATGGTGATGACTGATGACCTTTTTTTAAAGACCTTTGAGGAAAATAATGTTCTCAAAGAAAAATACATTTTGTGCATAATACATATATCTTGAACTTGGTCAAACCTGCTAATTTTGACAGTACGTTTTGACTAACGAATTACTAGTCTAAACTTTATTTACAGGATCGCTGTTTATATTGCAATTTGTACTGTTAATTGGCACTTAAATGTAATCTGTGTCAAATTTTGATGTTTCCGATTTTACGTGCAGATGAAACAAAAACGTGCTGGTGCCAACAAATCATCTACCAATAAACAGAGTAACGGTCCTGCAGGATATAATGAAGACAGTATCCGGGCTGCACTTTTAGACGAGGCCACAATTGTATATATTTCATGCTTTATGTTGAATGCAAAAGGAAAAGCAAAAGGCAATGTGATTTTCTTAGTATTTTCTTTGTGCTTGACAGGTCTTCTCCACTCTCAGCTTTAGTGGTTCCCATGTTTTCAGTAAACTAAATCGCAGCTTTGATGTTGTGATTATAGATGAAGCAGCACAAGCTGTAAGTGTGAAATCTTCTTCAGTTTAGTTGCCGAATCACTTGTTAGATTGCTTGTAATATAAACTAACTTGACAAAGTTTGGTCTAAAGATTAAAGACGTTGCTTTGGCTCCTGAAAATATTCTTGCAACTAATTTTGAATTGTAATATGCAGATGTCATGAGTAAAACTAAAAAGTATTTGGAGTATAAGGGATCCACCTTATCAAGAAACGTAAACAAAAAAATAGCAAAAAAGCAATGTGACAAAGCTATGTAATAATTAGGGGCATAAGTGGTCCAGATTGGTTGGGTTTAGGCTAATTTACAATAGCCAAGCTCTGGTTACAACTTCATCGAAAGAAAGAAAGTCTCTTTGTGGCTCTGCCTCTCAGGTTAGGTTACAACTTAAGGATTTTACAACACTGAATAGAATTAGAATTTAGAATAACTGAATAAGTATTATTGTTATTTTATTATAAAATCTTTATTACTTAATTGGATTAGGTTGGACTCATTGGATTTGAAACTCATGAACTTGTTACCCAACCCAATTATAATTGGGTCGACCTAAAAAAACTGAACCCAACCCAATCCAACTTGTTGAAATGTAGTTGGGTTGGACGGGTTTGTGGGTAAATGGTGACTGACTCACCCCTTACTAATAATTATAAATTAGGATGAAGATTACAGGAAGAATAAATACATTTGCGAACAACAATAGGTAAGTCAGTGGGAGATTCAGATGAGACTAGAATAGGTGAAGACGCTAGAGCAGGAGATGAATCACTAGATTATTAGAACGGGCAATTTGTGGTGGCATCTGATGAGGATGAATGGATGACACTGATAAGAAGTGAGTGAGAAAGGAGAGAACTGCTGTGGTAGGGAAGAGGTTGTTGATTTTTGAGGATTAAAGACAGGTTTGCTTAGATAAGACAGTGGTAAGCCCTAAGATCTTGAATCTGGTTCCACTTGTGTAGTGAAGAAAGGTGTATCCTTGAAAAAGGTGACATCAACAGAACTGAAGAATCAATTTGTAGGAGAGTGACCCCAGTCCCCCAAGTCAAGAACACCCAAGAAAGATGTTTGATAATATGGGCAGATAATCTATCTTTACTTCGAAAAATATCATACATGAAACAAGTAGAACCAAACACACAAGAAGGAACTTTGTAATGAGATTCTTTAGGAAACCAGATTTATTTCCTAAATTAGACTAATGATTCTAACTCTTGTTTCCTAAGTTACAATGAGAATAGGCAATCTTGGAAAGTTGAAATGATTTATTATTATGTAGTTTCCAACCAATATTCTTTACTTGTTATTATTTATAATGAGCTGATTAAGGATTGTCAATATCTAATGTAAAATCAATGCTGCTTATTTTATTTCAACTCTTTAAATGACAGGTGGAGCCTGCAACTCTTGTTCCTTTAGCCAATCAATGCAAAAAAGTTTTTCTGGTACTTTTCATTGCTGATCCTTGCATTATAGAAACCTAAACTATTTTACTTTTTACAGTATTTAAGTTGCATCTATGTCTTAATTTACATGTTAACTATCTATCATTTATAAAATACAAATTTCAAGGGAAAAGATACCTTTTGACAGCATCTGTAAAGAAAGCAAACTTGTAAGTTGTAATTCTTAATCCAAAAGATATGAAATGGTATACAGGAATGAGGTTGATAATTCATGTTTATTGATTTACTAGTTGGCAAGACAAGGCTTGGAGAATGACAATATTATTTTAGAACAATAATTGAACTCTTTTAAAAACTTGGACTAAGACTGTTCAAATCATTTTGGCAAATGTTGTTCTTATTGATGGTACGTTTTCTTACTATTTTTTAAGGTTGGCGATCCAGCTCAACTTCCAGCAACTGTAATTTCGGACGTTGCTAAGAATCATGGGTAAACATTATTTTGGTGATGGTTATCAATTTAATACATTAAACCATTCATTTGGCTAACACCTGAATTTTTTTATTGTATTTTTTGTTTCATGAATTTTAGATATGGCACTAGCTTATTTGAAAGATTGAAGCAGGCTGGTTATCCAGTTAAAATGTTGAAGACTCAATACCGAATGCATCCCGAGGTTAGTGCATATTGTTAAGATGTTCTATATTGGCTAGGAATATGAAAAAATTAATGCTTAAAAGGCTTGGGCAATCCTTCCTCCTTGAATTAGGTTTTGGAGTTGAAGTAGGCCTTACTTAACTCATTTCTAATACATATGTTAAGAAGAATCTTGCAAAATTATTTTGTTTAATATATGCAGTATTTCTGTGTCCAAATGATTATCAAGAGGTTGAGACTCAAGGGAATTGCCTTTGAATCGATGGGTTGAAACATGAGAGAATTGCCTCCAAAACTAACTACATACTTCATACTTATAATGTATTTTTTGGCTTCTCATTACTATTTGATATTTGATAGAATACCAATTGATAAAAGTAACAAAAGATAATATTTAACACTTGATATCACACACGATACAGAAATACATTTGCTGTTCCAGAGGCAGAAGTCACCTACAGAGAGTATTCTCTGTACCCAAACTGAAAATAACTTCACACACCTGATTACACAACTTACTATCAGATATATACACTTAATACATAACTACTGGCAGTTATTTTCTACACGCAACTGCGATGCTGCAGTTTCTAATACAAAACTAACTACCAGCAGTTATTTTCTCCGCAATACTGTCATCTTGGAGTTTCTAATACATAACTGATTTCTTAAGCAGTTATTTTCTTATACATAGCATATATTCTTGTCCTTTTAGAAGTCTGTTTGGTAATAACTTTGTAATGATTGTTTGGTTTCAATCCTTTTTACTTTCATGCAAGTCAATTTAAAGTAATATTGCGGATGCAGTTGATTTTTTTTTCTTTCTTCTCTGCAATTGTTGGCCTAATGGCTAATAGAATTAGGAAATATTTAATATCTGTTCATCTATGTTCTTAAAATATTTGCATATAATTAAGTTTCAAAAGAACTATGTGGCTGTGATTTATATAGCTCTCCCCTCCTCTTTGTGCATGTATAATACACTAATCACCTAAAATGACATGTTGTCTTACTCTCTGCATTAAATTTAGTTCGGATGAGATATAGACCATTTTCAACTTCAAAATGGTAGTGGCTTAAATTAAAATGGCTGATTAACCTAGATATGAACGAAGAATGTCAACACGTTGCCATTGCCACTCAGGTTGCTCATAGTAGCCTAGTTGTGCCTTGTGATATGCAAGACTTAGTGACATAGGGAAAGTTATAGAGAATGAAGGTTTGAATTTAAGGGCTGTTCTTGTCAAGATAAGGGTGCAAGTAATCAACATCAAGATTAATGTGCTGGAGGTGGGCTTTCGGGATGGATTAAGCTCAGGAAATTAGGTGAAATGGGAGGCATTATTTGGGTAGTAGTTTCCAATCAATAGCTGGGTGAATAAAGGGGCCACATGACTCTGTTGCTGTAAGTGGTATTTTGAACTAGGACTATAGTGATGGATTTTTAGCTAAAATTTAGCACAGAAGAATTATGGTTATGAAGGAATGAATTTTAATGATGCCTATTCAAGAAACTGGTCGAGGCAATATTTTAAATTGAAGAGTATATATTAGAAATAATAAGGTAGAATAAAAGTTTTAAATTTATGACTACATGTTGATGTTACAAATGGAATGTGTAGAGAAATATTCCAGGCTTTCATGTAATATTCCATGTTAAAATTAAGCCCACAATGAAGGTGTTAAAATAGGAGAAAATAGAGGGATAATTGAATGAAAACTGTATGTTTGAATACACAATGAACACATGTTTATATAGGTTAATTATATTAATTATACATAAATAGAAGATATTTAGTTTCCTCTAAATAAGAGATTATGTGCCTATACATCGAAATTATTAATAAATCAGAATATTATATTTTGATTTCCGATACTCCCCCTCAAGCTAAAGCTGACTAAGCTCTCAACTTGTTAAAAAATAATTTATTCCTAATAAATAAATAGAAAACATATAAAAAAAATTTGAGCTCCACCAAAAAACTGTAGTTTGAAAAGTAACTCAAGGATGTTGGAGAAGCCAAAGAAAAATGCTAGAAAATAGCTTAGCTAGATAGTTGGAATCATCATTAGTAAGAGAGAAAATTCATAGCAAGCAAAGCAAGGTCCGTTCTTCTTGAAACTACATTTGGAAGCTTCAAACACATAATGTTAGAGACCCAAATTACTTAAACTTGAAACAAGGTCTACGTCTTCTAGGACAAAGACAAAACTAATGTATTTGAGATAAATGAGACTAGTGTATTTGGGACAAAGACGGGACTAATGCATCTAGTACAAAAATGGGGCCAATGCATTTTACAGATAGATAGATCAAATTCTTTTGATCATGACAATGATGGTCTCGCTGAAAAACTCGTTAATGTGGTAGCAGCCAACAACTTAAAAGTTCTTTGCCAAAAAATGAGCAACAAGCGGAAGGGTGAACTTGTAGCAACATGAACGGTCATCGAAAAAGTCGCTAGTGAAGGTGGAAGTGGCCAAAAAAGTTGTCAAAAATGTAAGGTTGCCGGAAAGAGGTTGTCAAAGGGAAGAGCAAACTAGAGTTATACACTGTTCGCCAAACATTTATCTTTGGAAATAGTAGGTCTACGGATAGACACAATTCTTATCACTTTATCAGACTTTGATACTATGTTAAAATAGGAGAAAATAGAAGGATAATTGAATGAAATCTGTGTCTGAATATTTAGTGGATGCGTGTTTATATGTGTTAATTACATTAATTATACATAAATAGAAGATATTTTGTTTCTTCTAAATAAGAGATTGTGTCTATAAATTGCAATTATTAATAAATTAGAATATTATATTCTGGTTTTCAACATAGGGTATATTGAAGGAGAGTGAAAAGAGGTGAGAGAATATAAGAAGGAACAAATGGGGATTTGGGTTTGCTTTTCGTATTTACCATCGTGCAAGGGAGCTCTGCCCCGTTCATAATTTTATTTCTCGTAAAATTCTCATTTCCACATTGTAATGGCTGATTTTCCTCTGTTTTGAGCTACATTTCAATATAAATACTATTCTGTTCCTATTCAAATTCTGTTGCCTATTCACCTTCCTAAAGTATTTTTCGTAGGATTTAATTGCATTACACAACAAAGAGAATGTAACCTGTTAAACATCGTTATATAAATCTCGTTAAGATTTGGACTTTTGAGTACCCAATGTTTTCCTTTTAAAATTATTTTTCTCTGGAGAAAATTCATCCTTGTGTTCCTTTCTTCTATTTACCTTTATCTTCTTTTTGAAATTTCCTGTCAATTTAACTAATTGGGTTTTATCATGTTATGATCAAACAGATAAGAAGCTTTCCCTCTAGGGAGTTTTATGAAGACTCATTGGAAGATGGGGATGAGGTCAAATCACGGACAAAACGAGCATGGCATGATTACCGCTGCTTTGGCCCCTTCTGCTTCTTTGACATACACGAGGGAAAAGAGGCTCGGCCATCTGGGAGTGGTTCATGGATAAATGTTGAGGAAGTTGACTTTGTTCTATTCTTGTATCAAAAACTGATTTCACTTTATCCGACACTGAAGTCTGGTAACCAAGTTGCAATTATATCACCCTATAGTCAACAAGTCAAGCTCTTCCAAAAACGTTTTGAAGAGACCTTTGGAATGTCAACTGAGAAAGTAGTGGATATATGTACTGTTGATGGTTGCCAGGTAAACTATCTTAATGTTAATCACATGATGTCCGTCATTTTCTTTTTTGCTTTTAATATTGATTATTTAATAATAAATTATTCAAATACTTGAATAAGATTTTGATTGTTTATCATCTGGGATACAACAAACCTGACATTTGCTAGACTAAGATTGTGAGCGAGTTAAATAACTGGTTATGGATATACATCCACATGAACTGTTGCACTGCACCATAGACTAGTTTAAGGATTGGCATGTAACCTGGGCTTCTATCTCTCTTTCAGGGACGGGAAAAGGACATTGCAATATTTTCATGCGTCAGAGCAAGCAAAGATAAAGGTATAGGGTTTGTGGAGGACATCCGACGAATGAATGTCGGGATCACCAGAGCAAAGTCTGCAGTGTTGGTACTGTCTCTCTTTGGGTTAATGTGATGCTTTCAACAGTTTCATTTGGTCCATACGCCTAAAATGTGATCCTTTTTTTGGTTGTTTATATAGGTGGTTGGATCTGCCTCAACACTAAGGAGGAGTAAACAATGGAACAAGCTAGTGGAAAGTGCTGAGAAAAGGAACTGTTTATTCAAAGTAAATGCACTGAGAAATCATTTATACGTCTACTATTAGCAATGCAGTGAATTTGATCCATTAAAATAAGAATTTTAATTGAGGCTAATTGATCAAAATTTGCACCCTGTATTAGTACGAGTTCTTTTTATCTATAATGCTTACATAAATATTTCATTTGTTGGTCGACCTGAATCTATGCATAATCAACTCCTAATTAGATTATGGTCCCAAAATTTTGCACCTAGCTGAAGACCAACTAAACAGTTTTCATCTACAGGTTTCTCAACCATATACCTCTTTCTTCAGTGATGAAAGTCTGACATCCATGCAAACAAAGGTGGTTGAACCATCTCAGGTGACTGGACCTGGTGACCCGGTAGATAATGATGTGCAGCCTGACAGTGCTGCAGCATTTGATGATCAAGCACAGGCTGAGGACAATGAATATGGAGATGGCGATGTTGACATGATTGATGCGGGTTATGATGATGATTAGGGTTAGTGTATGTTTGGATATATGTTTCGCATGATTTGATATGCGTCCAGTCCAACGCCTCCTGCTATAGTTTTCACGTTTTGTCTTGATTGGACGTGGAAATATTGTTTTATACATGTTTTTGACACGTCCAAATACGCACTTGGTTGTTAGATAGATGTGTAGTTTGAGCAGATTGGTGCAATTTTTGTTTTTCCTGTAATGAGGACAAGGAAAATTGTAACCTGCACTAGCCTGAATACCGAGAAATGATAGTATGTCATATTTAATGCAGAAAAGGGTATTTGAAATTTTGATCACCAAAATTAAGAAACTTTTGATCCCTTGCTTCTACGCGTCCACTAAAACTAGGGGTGTTAAAAATAAACTAAACCAAACTGAAAGGTTAAGAATTGAATTTGAATTTGACAAAACAGTTTAATGTAGGAGAATTATTTTTCAATTTAGTTCGGTTAGAGCAAACTGATTTTTTCAATTAATTCAAAAACATTTAATTTTTGGTTCAATTTGTTATATATTTTTTAAAAATATTCTAAAAAATAAAGTCTCATATTGTCTAGAATAGTTTTGTCATTTTTAATTTATACATTAGTTTATGATATAAATTTTTAAAATGACTAGTAAAAAAATAAAAGTTTCAGACTTCATGGATCATTTGTAGTACAGATTTGTCAATTTCTCACCTTCCTGCACATGCAATAATGAATGACATAAAATTTGAGACTACACAATTCGAACACCCTTAACCGTAACGATGAAGGCAGGTACAAAACGGACCCTGTATGGACCCCGATGGTCAATGACTATTGCCAATATCGTGTTGTTTACTAACAGAAAAATAAAAAAACGGTGTACAACTTTTAACATTTTAACATGTTAAGTTAGTTTGGTCCCTTCTAGATTTCTGTAAGAAAGGAGTACAGACAACAAATAGCAGCCCTTTTGCTACAAATCTCTTTTTAGTCATTGAAGATCAAAACTGAAAGATGGTTCTGTATGCTTTATTATCACATGTCAACGTTGAGGATTGAGGCAATTTGTATGTTATGTTAATATTAAATATGAGTTTGGACAAATGTTAGTAAAATTAATTTTTAAGTTATCTGATTTCTGTTTGAATTTTTTATTTTATTTTAAAGGAAAACATTACAGATTTTCACTTAGAACCAAATTTTAGATTCAATTAATTTTTTAATGTAAAACTAAACATGTTAACTTATATTTCAACGTGATCTGTTGAATTGAACGTGAAATAATATGATCTTCAAAAATGATTATGAATTGGAATAACTTTAAGTAGTTTAAGTATTTGATAAAAAAATTATACTATGTTTTTTTTTTTAAATAATACTAATTTTTATTACTAATTTATTTTATAATAGAATTATCTTAAACATAAATTATATAAATTTAAAATCAATTTTGTTAACGTTCATTCAAACGCATACTAAGTTGTGTTTTTGAAGAGTACTTCAAATATATAATTTAATGATAAGTTATAAGTAAATATTAACCAAAATATTTAAGATACTTGTTAAAGAATTAATAACTTGTTTAATATGTATGAAGTTAATAAAGAAGAAAGTGAAAAAAAGATGAAACAAAGTGAAAGTGTAAAATTATCTATGTCTAAAAATGGTGATGAATTTCATGTGAAAGATTTAAAAAAAATGATGAGTCCTAAAAAATGTTTCAGTCCAAAATTGAGATGAAAGACAAGGAAAAGTAAAAATAAAAGGAGAGACAATACACCAGAAAGAGGGAGACTCTTTCTTTTATTTTTTTTTAGCTACTACACTTCATTTGCTCATGCCACAATATTAATGCATTCAGCTAGGTATATAATCAATTACGCCCAGTCAAAAGCATAATCGATTGTATGTTTTTTTTAATTTTTTTAATTTTCTTTTACTTTAACTAAAAAATCTGATTTTTCCTTTTATTTTATTTCTTTTCATTCATTTTTTTCTCACAACTAAATACAAATTAAAAGTGAAATTTTTAGGGTTTAGTATTGTTAATATAATTTCATAATAAATTTTTAATATACTATTCTTAACGTGATTTTAATTTAAAAAATTTATTAATTTCTTAATCAGAGCATTGATCAATTAAATCTAAATATTTTTTCCTCTTTCTTGGATCGAGACGACAGTCAGTTTCTCAAGGGAAATCGAACTTTCGACTTGTGTTCTTACGAGACAATGTGAACACGTGGTATATTCTGATGTCAGGTTTTATTAATTTGCAATAAATGATTTACGTTAAAGGTTGATCAAACACAAATTATTAAATTATGAGGTTCCTACATCATTTCTTCTCAACCTTTATATTTTAGGTACAAAATGGAGCTAAGCCTCATTGATGTGTGGTGCTCTACTATTCTCTATTATCCAATCTTTGCATTGCTTTCCTTCAAAATTGATATGACTTCATCATCATTTTGACATTACCTACTATTCATAATCAAGGAGGTGTTAAGTGGATAAGGAAAAGTATGCAAAGTCGCAAATAGCAACATCCTTCAACTGTTTCACATGCACTATCAATAATTCACCTTAAGATATATAATGTGTTCATCTAATTATATTTTTAACGAAGCAAACTTTGAGAGTAATCCAAACTATTAAACAGTTTCTATGTAATATGTGTTTAAATTTTTAAATTTAAAAAAGGTAATTAATAATATTTAATTATGTATTAAACAACGATTAATTAAAATCATAAATTATATAATGATTCACAATCATCTAATAATTTCTGGTTTTGAATTTTTTTTAATATGTTGAATGTCAATCTTTTTTCATAATAAATTTAATTTAATAATTAGACTTTTGAAATCTCACGACTAATTTAAAGTTAGACTTTTGAAAGAGATCCCACCTATAAACTAAAGAGTTTATTAGACTAATCAAATTTTAAATTGAAATTTGAAGATAATTAAAAGCATTCATATAAAAGTATTCAGTTATCTCAAAAAATATTCTTTATATAATTAAAAGTATTTATATAAATATTTTAAAAAAATGTCCAATTCATATTCAAAATAAAATTTATTCCTTCTTATTTAATATAAATCTTTAAAAATCAAACATTAATTTATATGCACTGTAAATAATGTATGATTCATGAGAAAAATACTACGCATGCAAGCGCTTTCATACTCATGTACTGTATATATCTTGAAATGTTATTCACTAAAAAAATATATTGAAATCTTGAACTCTTGAACATAGACATAATAATTAGCTAAATACAAAGCCATTAATTTTTTAAAGGCAGACTGAATATTATAAAGAAAACCCCAACAGTAAGACCTTAGCACAAGATGTATCAATATTGATAATAGTGTTTTACTCAATCTAATTCACAAAATGTTACATAAGCAAATAAGACACATCATATTTTTACATAGAGTTGCATGAGTTTTGTAATAGCACATGTTTTTACATAGAGTTGCACAAGGCCAAAAACAACCAACCAATGGTGCACAGGGGAAAGTAAGTCACAAGAAAATAACAGAAAAGAAGAAAGATTACGAGAAACACTGATGCATTGGAGTTTTCAAAAGAAGCAAAGTCCTTAATGCACGTAAAGTGAAAAAGGATGGAAAAGCTTTCTCTAACTTCTCTTTTTTTTCCTTCTTTTGAACAGACAACAATATTTATAATGTATTTATTTAACTACTTTTTTAATATATCAGTTAGGTTTGGCATAACATGTGAACATGAACTTTCTTCGTGTGTAAGTATTGAACCAATTATTTAAAATATAAAAAAGTTTTTTTATTTTGAAAATGACGTGGGGAAGGAGCGAGAGAAGATATTACAAATAATGATACAGTGAGCGGTGTAGACACAGTTTATAGACTTAACTGGAAAAAAAAAAATAATGGAAGAAGGAAGACACCTAAAATTTAAGAAGGAAGACTTAATTGAAAACAAAAGTGATATAATGGGTGGTGTAGACACCTAAAATTTAATGGAAGGAAGACTTAATTGCTTTTTTTTTCTTCAAAATTTGTTCCTATTTTTTTAATATAATTTATTAATTTAATTTTACAAATTTATCAAATCATTTATTTTTATTTTTAATTTATAATGACATGATAATGTGATATTTTTATTTATGTAACAATATGATATAACTTATGATGGATCAAATAAAAGGTTTAATTATATTTTTAATTTATTTATTATTGTTATTTAATAAATTTATTCTTTTATTTTTTAATTGTGTAAACATAGATCAATTATTAATTATATGTTAACTAAGTAATAAATATGATAAATATGATGATGTGTGTTATTTATTTTTGTATAAGTAAAAACTTATTTTTTAGAAAAGTTATAAGATAAAATTTTTATAAATTAGTTTGTGTATAAGATAATTTTATTTTATAAAAAAATTTATTTTAATTTTTCCTTATTTTCTTTTCTTAAAACTGTTTC
>JAMLFT010001318.1:0-31602 GCA_026544285.1 Pachyrhizus erosus
TCCTTATCAAGACCTTGAGTCTTGTGGCGGAATTCTATTTTCCTTATCTTCTTCCTAGGAAGAAGTGGCGGATCCACTTCTAATCTTCTTCCATTTCTAAGATTTTGAAGCATTTACAAGAAGAATGCAAAGATCCTTGGAGAGATTGTAACACGTTCGATAGCAACAATTTTGTCCAAGAATTCACCAGAACGGAGCACTAATGCTTAGAAACGACCCCTCGCCAAAAAGTTCATTTTTCTTTGTCGAAAAAGTTTGAAACAGGTAGGAAGAGTAGTTTGTTCTTTGTTTTGATTTTGTATAACTGTTCTTTATCATTTTTCGCACCTTATTGACTATAAATTAATCAAAATATGAACGAATTAAGCAAATTCAAATTGGTAGTTTTCTCACCACCACCATGGTTATCGGACTTATGATTCTTCTTATTTTTAATTAAATTTTGAATAATAGCCTAACCTAGAGATAGGATAAATGGTGATAAAATGTTTAATAATGAAAATTAGTTAAGATTGAGGTAAAATTGAATCTAATAGAGAACCTGGAAAATTTAATTTGAATATGTTGTAAAATGGTGGTTGTTGGAGGAATTATGGGGAAGGTGGGGAGAAGGAGAAAGATGGTTAGGCAAAGAGACAAAAGGGAGTAGGAAGAGTCTGAGAAGGAGAGCAGAGAGGAAGAAGAGGAAGAAGGGAATGTCAAAGGTAGAAGACGAATGAGGGGTGAGGTTAGTGAGGTAGGGTGCAAAGAGTAAGTCAGGAGGATGTTAATAGTAAATAAGGGGGGTGCAAATAAAAAAATTAAACTGAATTAGGATAATAAATATAAAAATAGATAGCCATGAATGAAAGGAATGAGAGAAGGAAAAGTAGAAAAGAAAATAAGGGTAATAAGATTTGAAAAAAACAATTTTGCCCTTGTCTTATTTTTTTGAATATTCTTGATTTATGACCAAAATTTCTTAATTAAATTATAACATTAATTAGTTAAAAAAAAGTAGAATCAAAATATAAATATGAAGAAAAATGAGAGGAGAAAATAAAAAGTAAAAGTCATTGAAAAGGACTATTTTACTTTGTCCTTGATATCCTGAATTGTAATTTTGATATATTATTTGGAATTTTATTTAACTTTGAATTTGGATGTTTCTATATTATATAATGATGATTTATCTCCTCTACTAATAGTAGAGAAATTTGTATGTTGTTATAATTGTCTCAAGTTGATAGTAAAATGTTACAAACACCCTAAGATAGAAGATGAACTGGAGAATTATCCAGACAAAGTTGAGTGAAACTTGTATTGAAAGTGAGAATGAAATAAAGTTATTGCAAGGTTCTACTGTTGAAAAAGAAATTAGTACCGAGAAAACTTGATGACTAGAGAAGAGAAGAATGGAATGGATCAGGATCCCTAACGAGTGAGAAATAATAATGGAGATTGCAAGGGTTGACCACCTGAGGAATGTACACAGACTCTAGAGAGTCATTGGGGGTAAATAATGTGCCAAGTTGTGAATTGCTCAAAGTGAAGAGGGTGTCACAGAATTGACTTGTCGTTCTCGACAAAGCGGACCATTACTAAGATTTGGTTGAGAGTATCCTGGACTAGTACCAAACAGGATATGTACTTTCGATCGTCAACCCAAAATACAAACTTGGATTAATGTTGGCACGCTCGTGTAAGTCCTTCCGAAAATAGTAGTATTGGAGGCTACAAAGGACCCTAAACGAGTAGAATTCCTATTTAGGAATGTTATAGTGAGATGAGAGTCTAGATAGCTAGAGATGATGTATATTTGTATATGTATGTTTTAGGATAGATGATTATCTCCTACAACCCGAACATTTTAGATACGGATTACAGACGAGTTTCAACCACTGTTCCAATTAATGATCATACCCTTGGAGGGTTGATGAGCGCATGACCTGACTAGTGGAGACAATAGTTTCATGAGCTATGTTAGATTCACTTTTAGACCTCCAAACATGATAGTCCCATAACAATTCTATCATATAAATATTCCAATAGTACTATCTCAGATTCAACCACCTAGATATACAGGAGTTTCACCAGATGTTTTAGTAGCTCCTCGATGCGTTCAAACCCCTCCATGCCAAAACTCTTTTTAGGATCAGTCTTAGTAGATGGTCAAAAAGGAGGAGAGGAACTCTCTGAAGAAGATCCTTCTAAAGATTCTAGCTAGGAACTTTTAAGAGAAATTAGATGTGGATACTTAAATTAGACTTATCTTTTGTTTAATCTACTAGTTAAAATACTTTTAAAAAAAATGTAATATTTACATTTATATCTTATCTTTACATATATTAATTGAGTATGTTATAATTAAATTCAAGTTACTTGGATATAATGATAATATTTAAGTTTTTTTTTTAATTATAATCTTTGACGAATTAAGTTTTAAAATTTACTTAAAAATAAAATAACTAAATTTTTTTTTGAATTAGAATTAGAATGAATAAAAAAGAACCTTACAATTTTTATTAAAGATAACAACGAGGGAGTAGAATATAAATTACTACTAATTATCAATACAATAGTAATTTTTTCAATAAAAAAAAGTTTGTTTTGAATTTCTTAATCAACACTCACATTAATTACTAGTACTAGTGTTTACCTATGTACAACACCAAGGTAGTAACATTTATTAACCATGTTTTTACGGTGGCAAGAGGGGATGGCACCGGCAACAAGTTTTAATTTAATAATAATAAGCAACACTTTATTTTTTAAAATATTGAAGAAAAAGTGGTTAAGCCATGTGTTTTACCGTCCTTGATTCCTTTCTTGGCGGTCAAACTTACAGTAAGGAATTGCACCCTTCGAGATCAATCTTTATCTGTCATCACCCCCAACCTTCCACTAAACTATTCTTTTGTTATCACTTATGTCTCCTTCTCTACACTGTTTTTTCTCCATTCCACATTTTAACCTTGTCAAAACAATTCTACTTCACCTTGTAGCGCGTCCATTACTTCACTTTGTATGACCCAATTAATTTCAACTTGAAAACAAGCAAAATTAATTAATTCTGGCGCAGATAATTATGACTTATATTCAACATTTCTATGATTGTCTTTTCATACTTGAACATCAAAATCACTAAACAAAAAAAAAAGTACTATTACTATTTAAACACCAATGCACCGTGTGAGCATAATTATTACTATATTTAGTACACTGTATCTGCGAAATTCCATTGGAAGCTTGGGAGTTAGATTTTCCTCCAATCTGTCTCTTCACAAACTTTTGAGAAGGAAATATATAACCCGCGAGACAAGGTTTGTTGTCCTCGCATAGGGGCACAAGGTGCAACAATAATTTTGGTAGCTAATTTCTTTTCGCCCAATTAATTTATGTTAGTGGTATATAAAAAAAATTAAAATTATTAGTGATTATACATAGCAGTATCCTATTACTAGTAAGTAGCTGAAGCTGGCTCTTGAACATGAAGTCATGAACTACAGTAGTATTTTTATTTAAAATAACAAAAGAAAAAGGTTGTCTGTCATGCATGAATTATTGTTTGTGGCTTTGTTCAGAGAAGATAGAGTATCTTAGTCAATGAGAGAAAAGTACCAAAAGAGAGAGACAGTCCCGTTTGTAGCGGGGGAGCAGATTGATGATTAGGACGAGGAGATAATACTTAAATAATGTGTCATATGGGATGGACGGAATGTGAGAAAGTTATGGGATGAGTGTTTGTTCGTCGCATATATATAAAGAGATAAAGAGAAAGCAAAAGTTTAGAAAAAAATTTCAAAGAGTTCAAATTTTATACTAAGATGGAAGTATAAAAAAATTTACATTATTAATTAACAAAAAGTATCGTTGATGTAATTTTAATATAATTATGATAAAAATAAACAAATATAATAATGGTATAAAAATAAAAAAAATGTTTCAAGTGCATATACTATTTACCGAATTTGAAAAGCAAGTTAAGGTTCTGACTTGTGATGGTGATAATAGGTCTGACATGAGGTGACTAATGTCCAAGTGGGCATGAATAAATGGGTGTGGTGAGGGGCTGCGTGTGTTTTTTGTCACGCTAATTTGTCAGAAATTATTATTTCAACTTCTCTCTACAGGTGTTTACAGCCAAGAGAGAGAAAAATGGATGGAGCTTGGAAGTATTCTGAACTTTCTTGGATCATTGTGATCAATGTGGAAATTAACAAAAGCAAAATATAAATCAGGATCATTTCAAGTCCAAAGATTGGTTAATACAAATTTATAAGGGATGTTTCTAATTTTGGCTTACGATTCTATAAGGGCCTAACCATTATTATTTTGAATGACTTTGTTTTATTTTTTAGAATAGTATATTTGTTTTTTTTTTTTTAAATTAAAAAACGTCCAACACCATGCATCTTATTAGAACAATATTATCATTATTGCTTATTTCAGTTGTTTAAATTTAAAAATGCTGGTTAGAATTATTTTATTATTAGACAAAATGATTTAGTATTATTAATATAAATATTTTTACTTAAGTAACATTATTTAACTAATAAACAATATATTATGCAATATTTATTTAACTAACTCATTTAATTTTTATTATTAAAAAGATAATAATAAAAGCATTTTAGACTGAAGTGAAATGTATAATCTACTAAAAAATATTTAAGTAATTATATATTGTAAATGTTATTAATTAATCTTATTTCTTTTATTTAAAATATCTAAATTAAAATTTAATTTTTTGAAATACTAAAATTTATTAAAGAAATTAAATTCTTTTAATATTTTTTTTTAATATCTATGAACTTGAAAAGTCAAAATTTTAATAACATATTTAAGGACACGATTATCTATAACTCTGTTGATTAATCTTTTTAATCTCTCACAAAATATCATTTCAAACCTAGCTAACATATTTTAGTAGTTGGGGTCCAAAAATCATTGAAATAGCATTATTACACAGGATCGATAAATTAATTTATTGGTTACCATGTGCCTTTTTATTTTCTTATAACGAAAATTATTATACATTGTTTCTTTTGTTTTTTTAACAGAGATAGATTTTAAATATAACTCATTCATAAGGTAGGTTTTATGCATAATAATTATATCAGTATCCGTACAAAAATCTATTTAAAAAAAAAATACATATTAAATTGTGCACAAGACTGATCATTCATGTCCACACGTGTACTATGCATATGAACAATTAGTAGTTTAATCTTCATTAAAATTAGAATACTGCAAAATCTAATCACAAAAAAATACTGCACGTACTGCGAAAATGTCAAATGAACTTAACCGGTAATTTTATTTCATACGAGTTTTCTAATCATTGTCCTTAAAACAATAATTAAGAAACTAAAAACAAATCTTTTATATATAAAATATAATATTTTCTATTATTAATATACTGTAAATATATTCTTGAAGGATTGATTCACAAAAATAATTTTTTACAATTGGAAACAAAATTAAACTAGCATCTTTTAACACCGAATAAAAGTTTTAACTGGTGAAGTCCAATTATTAGTTTATTAGTTGTGATTGTATACAGTTATTTACATTTTATATTTTTATAATAAATTTTTAGATGATTTTTTGTTGACAGTCACAACATATCTTTCACATCTTGACCAATAATATTAGTGTGTCTCTCATTCAACAACTTTTATCTACCAAAAAATATTTTAACAAAAAAAACTCAAAGTTGATAATATCTAACTTTACACTTTATGAAAAAAGTAAGGTATCAGATATCACATCAGAATTTATTTTCATGAAACATGAAGCCAGAAATACATTAGCATTAGTGATTTTGTGTCACAAGTCACAACTGTTGAGAAAAGCACTAGAACGAATGAAAAGACCGTATCACAAGGAGGCATTATTTTTCAATGCCGCGAGCAACTATGAGTGTGTTTGGACTGCGGCATTAATTACGAAATGGTCCCCTTGGAATGGATCTTTTCATTAGCCTTGAAACAAGTTTCTGATTCAAAGATTTCAAGTGCCCTAGAATGTATAAGACGCGTCCCTTTTCTATTGTGTGCGCGTGTGTACGTGCATATCAGCCAGAAGAAAGAGAAAATAATTCTTAGTATAAGTTAAGTATACTATAAATGTTCTCTCATCTCTATGCTATAAATGTTTTTTTTCAATTTTTGAGCTCTTCAAGAATTTGACCCTTCTCCTCCTCCTTCAATTCTTTTCTTTCTGCCCTTCTCATATAAACTAGTACTATATGCTTCTTCTTGTTCTTCATGCACAAACTGCTATTTTCACCCTTTATATATCTATCTACTTCTGAAGAATAGATTACCTTGAGGGCTTAGTGATCTCTTTGTGATATTCAATATCAGTATTACATATGGGGTCTATGAATTTGTTGGGTTTCTCTCTCTCTCCTCAAGAACACCCTTCTAGTCAAGATCACTCTCAAACGACACCTTCCCGTTTTGGCTTCAACCCTGATGGAATCTCAAGCACTGATGTAGCAGGAGACTGTTTTGATCTCACTTCTGACGCAACTCCTCATTTACTCAACCTTCCTTCCTATGGCATATACGAAGCATTTCACAGAAACAATAATATTCACACCACTCAAGGTTTTTACTTCTTCCTTCACAAGTACATAACATGTGTTATAGTTTCAGATTTTCCTTAAGTGCACCTCTATCACTATTCACAAGCCCAATAAAGAAAACACAAATTATAAAAGAAAAATATGTTCATACTTCTTCTTCAGTATTTACCCTTGTTTCTACTAAGGATTTATTTCTCGCTAGCACTCAGGAGAAATATTTGACAGATATTCGTTTCTCAATAATTTTACCTTTTCTTTTTTTAATTTCTCAGATTGGAAGGAGAATTACAACAGCCAAAACTTGCTATTGGGAACTTCATGCAATAACCAAAACAGGAACCACAGCCAACAGCAGCAGCAACAACAGCCAAAGCTTGAAAACTTCCTCGGTGGACACTCATTTGGTGAACATGAGCAAACATACGGTGGTAAATCAACCTCAACAGATTATATGTTTCCTGCTCAGCCAGTAACGGCCGGTGGTGGTAGCAGTGGTGGTGGTACAAACGGCAGTAACTCTATAGGGTTGTCCATGATAAAGACATGGTTGAGGAACCAACCACCACATTCAGAAAACAACAATAACAATGAAAGTGGCGGCAATAGTAGAAATAGTGTGCAGACTCTTTCACTTTCCATGAGTACTGGTTCACAATCAAGCACATCACTGCCCCTTCTCACTGCTAGTGTGGATAATGGAGAGAGTTCTTCAGATAACAAACAACCACTCACAACAGCTGCACTTGATACCACTCAAACCGGAGCCATTGAAACTGCACCCAGAAAGTCCATTGACACATTTGGGCAGAGAACTTCTATATACCGTGGTGTAACAAGGTTTTTTATTTAAACCTAAGCAAAAATGTGTATAAATGTTTATTTTTATTTTATCTATAAATATGAATCGTCACAAATCTTTCATCACTGCTTCATATCTCAGTTAAAAGGTTTCTTTTGTTAGTTTCATTATTGTTGTAACAAGCCTCTTTTTTTTGTTGCATATTTAAAAAACTTGTGAAATGATGATGAAATTAGGGTTTTTGACTTAATTGAAGGCATAGGTGGACGGGGAGGTATGAGGCTCATCTGTGGGATAACAGTTGTAGAAGAGAGGGACAAACTCGCAAAGGAAGGCAAGGTATGATGATCTACCATGTTCCACTATTTTTATGGTTAATTTTTTTGCCAATGTTGATTCTTTGTCCCCTTTTTGTGTTTATGATTTACATCCTTTGCGGAGTATAATATTAACTTGTGTTCTTCATGTCCACATTCATTATATGACGAAATGACTTTTTTCAACATACATGGTCTTTCAGTTTACTTAGGTGAGTACAAAAGGATAATATATATTCTTTTAAATTATAGTTGTATTATATTTTTTTGGCCAAAAGTAAGAAGAGAACTTTAAAATTTGTTAACATTGGTTATCATTTGTTGTCACTACTTTCAGGAGGTTATGACAAAGAAGAAAAGGCAGCCAGAGCCTACGATTTGGCAGCACTAAAATACTGGGGAACAACTACGACAACAAATTTTCCAGTAAGTTACCACTTATTGTTTTTTTTTCTTCTCACTTTTTTTTTTCTTTTTATGCTCAATAAATTAAGGGTCGTGTTTCACGTATAGCTCTAGGCTAAGTTGGCCTTGGCATTATTAACAAACAACAATGGTTAATAGGGAAGCATCCACTAATGGTAATCTACCGCTAGAGGGCACATTGAACATTTGTGTCCCTGTACACCGAAAAAGTTTCCTAATTTGATGGGATGTGTCTCTTTATAGAAGAAACTGTTATTTGTCTTGTAATGCAAACTATGTATGTATCCGTGATCACTTGGTGTAGTCTTTTGATATGGAATACTTTATGTCTCCGTCAACTATCAATGCATTTTAGATTAGCCACTATGAGAAAGAGTTGGAAGAAATGAAGCACATGACCAGGCAAGAGTACGTTGCGTCATTGAGAAGGTATTTGCAAGTGCCACCACTAATCTATATATATAGTAGTTTTTCTTTTACTAATTTTCTAGAATACAGATTATTTATTGATAATATAAAATTGCGATGCCACAGGAAGAGTAGTGGGTTTTCTCGCGGTGCATCCATTTATCGAGGAGTAACGAGGTACTGTTGACTAAACACTAATATGTCTATCGTCAATTTGAATAACATGTTAGATATTAAATTAACAAATCATACAAAAATTTGAGATATATATCAAAATATAAAAATAAAATATACTCTAAAATCATACTTATTTGATGGACGGGAGAGGCAAGGTTTGATCTGATCTAAAAAAAAAATAATATCATATATACTTAATAGTTTTTGTGATTTTAATAATGTGATCGCAGACATCATCAACATGGTAGATGGCAAGCGAGGATTGGAAGAGTTGCAGGCAACAAGGACCTCTATTTAGGAACTTTCAGTAAGCTATAGTATTTAGTTATTTAATATGATACATTGAAAATCATTGAAGCATATATGATAGTCTTACTTACCTCCCATTTTAACATGGGATAAATAATCTACTAAACAATCGCAATTTGAGTTTATATAATTCAGTGTAATATTGTACATGTGTAATTATCATAGTTATATACTAATAAACCATAAAGTTAAATAGACCACGTACTTGCATGTTTAGTTGATTCATAAATCAATTTTTTTTATGGAAAAAATACATTAATAAAGTTGTCCATGTGCAAAATTAAATACAGATAGAGTTTATATACAATTTAAGAGCCAACTACGTAGTTACAAAACTGGAGAAATTCAAGAAATTTAGCTAATAGTCAGGTGACCAAGTTAGAATATGATTAATTTCATAAATAAAATATTCATGTTTTTTTTCTCAAATATGAACTTAATCATAATTCAGAAGTAATTAATTTCAACGGTATTCATCACTAATGAAACTAATGCATTTATGCACTGCATGCATTTGTTCAATAACTAATGAAATTGCATCTATATATATTACTATTCAGGCACCCAAGAAGAGGCAGCAGAGGCATATGATGTTGCAGCAATCAAATTCCGAGGACTAAGTGCTGTTACAAACTTTGACATGAGTAGATATGACGTGAAAAGCATACTTGAGAGCACCACTTTGCCAATTGGTGGTGCTGCCAAGCGTTTGAAGGATATGGAACAGGTGGAACTTGGTGTGGATGGTCATAGAGCAGATCAAGAAGATCATAGTAGCATCATGAGCTCTCACTTAACTCAAGGAATCAATAACAACTTTGCAGCAGGAGGAACAACTCATCATAACTGGCATAATGCTCTTGCATTCCACCAACCTCAACTTTGCACCACAATACATTACCCTTATGGACAAAGGATGTGGTGCAAGCAAGAACAACAAGACAATTCCGATGTTTCTCACCCTTTGTCTTATCCTGATATTCATCAACTGCAGCTAGGGAATAATAACACGCATAACTTCTTTCACACAAATTCCGGGTTGCACCCTATGTTGAGCATGGATTCTGCTTCCATTGACAATAGCTCTTCATCTAACTCGGTTGTTTATGATGGATATGGAGGTGGTGGGGGCTATGTTATGCCTATGGGCACTACTACTGTTGTTGCAAGTGATGGTGATCAAAACCAAAGAAGCAATAATGGTTTTGGCGATAATGAGATAAGGGCTCTTGGTTATGATAGTGTTTATGGCTCTACAACTGATCCTTATCATGCACATGCAAGGAACTTGTATTATCTTTCTCAACAACAATCATCTTCAATAGATGCAGTTAAGGCTAGTGCATATGATCAAGGGTCTGCATGCAACACTTGGGTTCCAACTGCAATTCCAACTATTGCACCAAGGTCTACCAGTATGGCTCTTTGCAACGGTGCTACACCCTTCTCGTTATTGCACGAATAGGTAGAAAATTAGGGAAAAGGAAGAGTCACCAAGGTGATGAAAATGATGCATATATTGTTGACTTAATTCTTCCTTTTATGAAGTTTCTAATTTGATAGTGTGCACTTTTGAAGATGAGGATATATAGGTTTTCTTTCATCATCTCTAACTAGCAGGATCCTTATTTCACTAGGGTCTAAGTAATGTAGCCTCAAGTTTAGTCATGGCCGAACAAATTGCTGTGAATTTTGGGTATTAACTTCGAGAATGTGTGGACAGATCATTGGAATGTTTTTATTTTCACCGGGCTTTGTAATTCTGGAATAACAAGGATGATACAAAAGGATGGAGTTTTCGTCAATGTATATGCTTGGCACTTGTTTTAATTTAATTTGTTAACCAAATTCTTTTTATACTTTATGCATGGTTAAGGGTATTAGTGATTTTCTGATTCATCTGCGATGGCATAGTATTCTTTACGTTTAAAGACATTCGATCCGTATGATTCAATGATATGCTTGAATTGATGAGGGTTCATAAATTTTCAAATGGAATGACCGATATGAGAAGTATTTTGCACCTTACTATCTACATAGGTATCAGGAGCGAAAAGATTTTTCTAAATCGAGTTTAAATATTTTTGTGTTTTTAATTTGGACGGCTTATATCATGTATTTATTACATTATTCAAGAAATTATGTATAACGAATTTGTGTGGAGGTGTATATGTTTTTGTTTTATTATTCGGAAATAGAGGAATGTCAAAATCTTGCAATGAGAATAAAGTGAAAATAACATTGAATATTTTATATGTACACTTTATCGATCGTTGGAAATTTATTTGAAAGTTATTTTGTTACCAATAATTCTAGTTAACAAAGTTCTACTGTTTTATTTCATTAAGTGTAAATATAGTATAATATTTTGATATAAAATATTAATATCATCACTCAAATTAATTTTTCTAAAATCGTTTAGTGACAAATAACATTAACAACTGAGTATAAATGTTATGGTTACTTAAAAATTAAAAAATTTCAAATTATACATGTAACTACATATGCATATAAATGTTAGTTTCTATACTTGTTTTTGCCTGATTTTGTGCATCATGTTTCATTTGAACTTTTTTAAAATAATGATACGATAATATATAACTAAACAATAGCTCAATGTTTTTTGAATTAATAGAATATTAAAATTAAACTAAAAAAGATAAAATGATAAATCTGGCAATAATTTTTTAATTTGTATACTCTAAATTAAAAGAATTTAACTTCTAAAATTACGATGTAACAATCCATGATGTAAAAATGTTATAAACCGTAGGCGAAAATTAATTGAACTTAAGTTTAGTTTATGGCCCACAATAAAATTATGATGTGAAATAATTTTATTAACTTACAGAAAACTATTTAAACGATATATTCTTACTTAGTAGTTAAAAATATCTGTCAATTAAAAATTAGTTAAAAACAAATGATTTAGGAACGAAAATGATATGGCTCATTCAAAGCATAGAAGGAATTGCCATGCTCCAAAAACAATGTTCTTTAATCTTAAGTTATTCTACGTTTAGGTAGCTAGGAGTCTCTTTTAATTTGCTGGTCGTCAATATCTTTTGTCTACTGATTCATTCAATGAGTAAACAACAAAGTGAATCTTTCTTTTATATTTATTTCCCCTTTTCACTCTCTTGTTTGTTTCTCATTCGTGTACTCATGCTTATTACGAATATAAAAAAATAAGATTGGTTAATAAAAGTAAAGAAATAGGTGGAAATGGCATGAAAACCAATGAAGGTGATATAGAAGGAAGGGCAAAGGGGGTGTAAACCGATATTCATAGGAGAAATCAGCGGAGTACCCGTGCCTCCTCGGAAAGAATACCTAATATTTTATCATCTCTCTGAGCATCTGCTTAGTTGCAGGATTGTTTTCACCCTTATCCATGCACAGACACTGCCATTCATCTAAGAGATTTCCAAGAAAAGTGAACTTTGTTAAAGTGTTGTAGCATCTAGTGGGTCTCAATCCTTTCCCTTACTTTTTGTTCCCATGCTTTATCTCTCTATTTATTAGACTAACTTTTCATGCATATACATATATAATTATTCAAATTTTTTAAATATAAATTTATCAGTTAATATGTAATCGATTAACATAAAATGATTTTAATTCAATCAATCAAATTAGAGTACAAAATATGAAATTATGTTTAATACTTTAAAAAAAATTATTCACCATCACTCATAATAATTTTATTCAATTCCAATAAATTTTTTTAGAGTAAAAAATATTTAGTCTTTTAAAAAAAATTAATACAAATTTTATAATTTATTTTAATTTTTTTATTAATTATATTTATAGACATTATGTTCTTACGAAAATTATTCGTATGTTTTAATTAAAATCCAGTTATTATTCTGTCTAAAGTTTTGTTTATATTATTAATAGTCATTAAATACCCCTTAGAAGTTTTATCACCTGCTGACTCAACCCTTAGGTTTTGACCCCACTGCATGGCTTTAGTGGGTGAATGATGGAACCACGAAATTACGGGCCCAGAGGTTCCTATTTAACCTCTGGAGGACTTGAAAGCCACTATTTTTTAAGCTATATTTCTACTTTTTGGGTATGGGATAATTTGTTGGACTTGAAACAATATAGTTAGAACTTTGTTATCAGTGACATCTTTAGCTTGAACTTTTGTCTTTTACTAAAAAGGAAGTATAATAATGTTAGTAACTCCTTTTTTTTTTATATTTTATTAATATACTTTTAATTTAATAATTTATAGATGAATCTCATTAAATAATGTGTAAATTTAGGTTATTGAAAGAGACTTCGTTAAATTTGATTTAATATTATTGTTTTAAAGAGTAAAATAAAAACAGTGTGTTACTATAACATTCTTCATTCAAATTATATGTAATCGAGAAATGTATGTAATGCACTATTTTAATATATTATTTAGTATTGAACGAATTATATATAGCAATCCTATTAAATTATACTTAAATTTTACTCATAACAAAATATGTTGAAAAAAATTAGTTCTTATATTCCGATCCTCTTAGCAACTTATCAATATGCCCAATTAACCTTAATGGTTGAAATTTGAAGTTCACATTCTGTGTTTATTTGTTTTTTTAGTAATATAAGAGCATTTGAAAGGCTTTATGGAAATAATATATAACTTGATTTAACTCGTTCTATTAAATTTTACAATCAAGCAAATAATTAAACAAATTCTTTATCAACAGTTTAATTAGTGAGTGTTTGATTAAGTTTTTTTTTTTTTTTTAATTTAACACCCTTTTCATGTTGGAAGTGAAGAAGAGATTATGGGATTTGGGTTCGAATAGTCCAATATTATAAAATTGCATGCTTCATGCATGTGCGTCTGTGTCTAACTCTAGGAATGCTCATTCATGTCTTTTTTTTGGGACTTATATTAATTTATCAAATCCAATGCCCGAGCTTTGTGGTTGTGGAAACTTTGTTTGGGATTTAAACTTTTTTGACTTTGACTAGCTAGGCTTCCATGTACTATATATTAACATTCTTTATAGAATAATAAATTTTTAAGCATGTATAGAGG
This sequence comes from Pachyrhizus erosus, assembly GCA_026544285.1. Lineage (NCBI taxonomy): Eukaryota > Viridiplantae > Streptophyta > Magnoliopsida > Fabales > Fabaceae > Pachyrhizus > Pachyrhizus erosus. The sequence goes on from JAMLFT010001318.1 coordinate 14,058, forward strand.
TATCCCTAATAAGTATTTTTTTAATCAAATTCTTAAAATTACGAATGATAAAAATCTTCTATTACTAGATTTAGTTAATTAATCATATTCTATGATTAAAATAAATCCTTTATTTGATTTTTTTATTATTTTTTTTATCTTTAATCAAGTATATTTTAATAAATAAAATTAGAACAAATATCATTCACACTCTAAAATATTTTTACAGTGACATCTCATGATGTCAAACCGTTACAAATGATGTTAAATTTTTTAACAAACTACACTTATACTCTCTTAAAATAGCACTTATTACACTTGTATTTTTTATTTAAAATGTCTCTAAAATAACCTCCTCAACATTACTAATAATGTTAAAAAAAATTTAAATGATAAAATCACTTTTGTGACCTAACTCCCTCATATCTCTCGTATAGATTTTATTTCATTATGTTATTAACGAATGTCACTTTCATTAACAATTGATTAACACAACTTTTTTTTTTATTCTAACAACATTACATTGATTTTTAATTGAATTAATTTTTATATAAGTCGAGCTACAAAAAAAAAAAAATAAACATAAAAAACTCACACATCCAAATAAACAATAGTTAACATTAGCATAATGGAACACGATTGTAATAAATACTAAATTAAGGAAGTGTAAGTATAATAAATGATAAATTGAAGGAATACAAATGTAATTTTTTTTAGTTTTAAAAATAATCTTATATATTACATTTGTATAGATGATAAAATTGTCCAAATTCTTTTATTAAAAAAATATATGACATATTTTCATTAAAAAAGTTAACTTTGTAACAATATTTTTATAATAAAATTTAAAAATCAGAATAGATCATTGTAGGACGGATCATTGAAGAAACATTTTAGACAAATAATAGAAGTGTAATAAACATTATCTAAATAAGTTTGTAAGTATAATTTGTTCATAAAATTATAAGATTAACTCTTTAATCGTAATAGTCAAATAAAATCCTCTCCGAAATACATGATTTTGTTTTTTATGTATATAGCTCCCATAATATTCTTTATCTTTAAATATATAACATATGCATTTGTTTATCATAGTAAATGATTATTGGGTTCTCTTTTATAATTTCGTTATCGGATAACTTATAACAAATCTTACTATATAATCAGACTAAAAATAAACTCAATCTACCTATGTTCGAACTCAATATAATTGAAAAATGATTAAATTGATAAATAGATTCAATTACCATGTGCAAGAAATTATAGATATTGTATATAGCTAATTAAAATATCCAAAATTTTGGTATGAATAACGTGGCAGAGAACGAACTTATTTTAACATTTTTACCAATCAGTTTTTTATCAGTACCAATCAGTTAAAATGTATGAAATACAACAAATGAAAATCTATAGCACTTTATAATATTAATAATGTTATTTGAACAACCATAAACGAGAGGCAACCACGAGTGTGTGTAAAGTTACAACATATTATATACTTTTTCTCCATTTTAACCCATAAGTTGTTTTAGAAATTTTATTTTATTTCATTTATTACCTTAGAAAGTGGTAATATATTAACTATCATTTTTTAAATTAATTCTAATTTTTTATATTCTCATTAAGTTAAATGAGTAATAATATTAAAATAGAGTGACAGTTAGTTTAGTTAAATATAATACAGGCATAAGTATAAATGTAGTTTATACTTTTTTAAAATGAGATATTAATTATTAATAACTTTGTTTCCTTACATAAGAACCTTAAACAAAGCAATATGCGAATATATGCGTGTCATTAAACTACCAAACTTTTTCTGTTTTCTTATAGCATCAAAACATCCGTTTCCTTATATAAAAACACTCTATTTTTAATATTATCTTTATGATTTTATACTTTCTTAAAATAAGATATTAACCAATAACTTGTTTCCTTGAATAAAAACCTTAAATCGATTATATTTCAAAATAGAGGTGATATGTAAACATATGTGTCTTATTAAACTAGCAAAACATATTTGTTACTGCGAAGGGAAAAAATGAATAAAGGAGGGAGAAAAGGGAGAAGGTGAAGGACTCTGTTCATTATAATTATTCTAATTTTCTGTCTAATACTTCTACACATAGTGAAAGCGAATTAGATTATTGATTTTTTTTAAGGGTGAAAATTAAAACTAACGACTGTTTCGATGCAATTAGAATAAAATAAGGGATTCTAGGAAGAAGCACCTCCAACTTATATTTTTTAAAGAAAAAATTTATTTGTATCTGTACTTAAGAAGATGCCCATTTCAACAAATAGAAGAGATACCAAACGCTGTATTAGTTCCAAACCTCTCCTTCATCCGATCCAATAACAGGCTGATATCTACAAGTTTGTATATGATCGATGATTTATTAAGACAAGAAAAAACTCAAAAAAAGTTAGACCTCAAAACTTGTTGATGAGACATGAGAGTGCCTCACAATCACATGAACCCAATGCTTAAATAAATGCATGGTTTGTTGAGCCTCATCAATTTCATATTCCCACTTCCAACAATATGTCCCAATCACTAATTAAGCTCCACATTGTCTAATCCTTGTCCTCTCAAGAATACCACAATCAACCTCGCTGGAAAAAAAAAATTGTGGCAGTTCCCAAAAAGTTTGAGATAAGTAATTCAGATAAATTAAATAAATATAAGTTGAGCAATTTTGTTTCACTTTTTTTGTACTCAAGTATGCATGCCTTCGGCACCAAATAAGATGTACACAAGCTAGCACAAGATCCATCAAGACACATTGACCAACACCAACACGCAACACTTCCCTTTTAACTCCACTTCAAGCATGCATGAATGCATTACTTGTGTCACAAAAGAATTCATTAAGTGTTGTTCCTCTCTTTGCCTTCTAAAATACTTAGATATATTCATGTTTAAATGAGGTTAATGATATTTCACTTCAATCATATCTATTATATGCTACACACAATTTACATCACGCATTACAAAATTTGCACCGACGCTGCATACAGTGATTAAAGAGTTATTGTCGGTAAAACGTTTTGCGGCAATTTTTATTGCCGCTGGAAGCAATATCTATTGCTACCTTAAGCAAATTTTCTTCTAGTTTAAAAGGGTGTGTGAAGGAAATTTTGTTGTAGTTTTAAAGGCGGGTGTTTATGCGTGTTTTAACTACTAATTAAATTATTTTCTTTTAAAAAAAATCTTCCGATATATATAGTCAAATTAATTCATAACACAAGGATTAATTTGACAAAAAAAAACTTAAAACATATTCTACTAATGATTTATTTTTCGTTAAAAATCTAATTAATTATTTTTTATAAAACCTTTCTTTTTAACTACAATTTTTTTCCATAACACTCTAAATAATTTTTGCTTCTATTGAGATGCATAAACATATATAATAGATTACAATACGTAATATATATCAAACTCGGTTATGTTTGTATCAACCTAAAAAATGGAATTGAATGTAACAAAATAGCATTGTATTTCATTATAAAGATCAATTTTCATTATTCATAGGAGAGATTATTATAGTTTGAAAAATAAGTGGAGTATTACTCTTAGATTTTCATTAGGACTTTTAAAGATAGTTTTGACAATTGATCCCACGAAGGAGAGTTCAAAAGACTAAACGAGTTTCCTGTTAGTATGAAAATTTTCATAAATGATTACTGTCCAAAGGAATTAACTTGGCTAGCTATTCTAGAGGAATCTTCCTCAAAATTTAGACAATGTAGATGAAATTTCTTCATCTCTATTAACAACAACAAATAAAGCATCAGAAAAAATATACTCATAGGGAAATCGTTTTGAATGGTCTACCTATTGTCTAATACCACAACCGGGTACAATAGATTATAAATATTTTAACCAAATAATTTGAATTTATATTTATTATGTCTAAAATTACTATTAAACTCCCATATAATAATGTAGATTGGAAATACCTTGCATTTAAATCCAATTTTCTCTTACAGATGCTCTTCTCTGTATACGACTGCAATAGTAACAAGTATTTGAGTTGCATAGTCCCTTATCGATGTTGACATAGTTGTGGATGAAGTCTATTGTAATTAACCAATATGAATATGATTGTTGAATTGGGTTCGTTTATAGCCGCTTAAGCAATATGATTAACAATGGTGCTTCTATGACCCAAACACAACCATATTTGTGGCTTGTACTTTCTTTTGTCATTTCTTTTTCTTGTTAAATTATTTAAAATGCTTATTTTTATGATTTGAAAGGTGTTTTTAATTTACGACACATGTTTGGTGTTGGAGTAAGGTTTTTGTAATGGAAGTTATGGTTAGAAGTTGTGAAAAGAAATAAAAAAATTTAGTTCCTGGTCAGAATTGGTACAAATTTGAAAACTTTAAGCACTTTGAGATGATTGAAGTGGTTTGTTTTTAAATGAACTATGTTTTATATTGAATTTTAAGGATATTAAATTTGTGTTGTATTTGGTGCTTTGATTGCAAGTCCGCTTACTAAAAAATATTTTTCAATTTGGATTGATTTGTACTTCATATGAACATAGCTGCTTAGTGAGCAGTATATCAATGTCAAGGGATAGTATTGCTGAGGAAGCGAGTTGGTTAAATGAAGTGACATCATCTATGTGTAATCTGGCTTAGGTATGTAATATAATTTAAATTTTTTAATTATTGTCATTGTTTGTATACAACATACGTTGAAAAACAATAATTAATTGTCAATTTGATGTATTATTAAAAGTTGAGTTGTATAAACATGTGAAAGCGATTATTATAGAGATATGTAGATTTGTTTATAAAATGTTGATTATTTTTTTGTTAAATTATAGGTTTATGTTGTATTTGTTTTGATAGTTATGTTATTGAAATGTTGTAATGTTCTTTATAGGGTTTGAATGATAATTTTGTTAATAATATAGAACAAATATTTGAAGCTTTTAATGAAAAAGATGAAAGTATTAATATATAATTTGAAGTTGATTGCAAACAAAATCAATTCAAGGCCAAAATCAATTCCACTTTTATACAATCATTGTTCATCCATAAAGATAATTACAAAATAAATAAATTTTCATATTATTGCAACCCTTTTCAAATTAAAGAAACATAAAATTTGACATTCATCCTTTGTATAAACATTCACACCACATTTATTTCTGAGATTTACAGACACTAACAAATCACAAAATATAATAATTTTTTTGTCTAGACACTAACAAATCACAAAATATAATAATTTTTTTGTCTTTCTCTCATATTTTCTCCCTATCTTAATCACAATAACTAACATCACCACTATACTCAATGAGATTACCAAAAGTACACCCGCAAAATGTCATATTTAACTTGAGTTTTATTCAATAATGAGACTAAAATTCAAATGTTTTATTCTATGAACACTTCATCCACAATTTCATTACTTATATAATGAAAAAAATATTGGATCTATCACCACATACCAATAAGGTAACAATACCTTGAACACTTTGTTTAACATCACATCATTGTCACTTTCTACATCATGTCACCATCCTACAACAAAAAACTTTCAATCATCAATTCATCCATACTTCAATGCAATAACAAATGAAAACAAAAATTATAATATAATAGTTAATAAGTTTAGGTAAAAAACTTAAATACCTCTTCCTCATCTCAAAACTCACCACATATAATACTAACAACTAATAATTTCTATGTAAAAAATATTATGATACACATCATGTTTTGTTTCATGATAATATGCATTCATATAATTATACCACAAAAAATCTCACTATGAACGGTTATACCATTAGTCAATCATACAATATCAATCTATAACTATATAATCATCATGTAATCATACCATCATCACCACTTCAATCATTTGTATCTTAGGCAATCTATAACTATATAGTCATAACATTAAGACACTTTAGCTGCAACTAGATAAGAGTCCACAAACTTCAAGCAAACAAATTGTATCATGTCAATTACACATTCCAAATGACCAATCAATACAATTGTTGTTTTTAATGGCTTACCATTCCCCTGTTTTATTCATATCCCCTTAACATCATCCTTTCAAACTCAACAAAATAATCAACGATTAAAGAACATAAACATTTAACCACCTATTCAACAACTGTTGTCATTCAACCAAACTTATATCAGACATTACCACAAACACAACATGTAATTCATAAAAAAAAACAACACATATGCAGTAGAATGAAATTTCATTACAAAAACACACATCCAACAATTCAATAAAACTTTAGTAATATCTCTACCACCTACAATGTTTCTTGTCATCCCCTTTTCATTTTCCAAAAATCAAATACGAATTATGGAATCTCCAATATTAATGTCTCAATAAATAAATTGTCAAATTTAAAAATAGTACCTTTGCATCACGAGGTAAAACCAGATTGTGCTTCTCCCACGAATACAAGACACTCTTTAATTTTGGTCAAATTTGCTATTCACATGTACTTTCACTGGATCTATGCTCTCTCCAAGCCTCGTAACAAATATCTTCACTTCGTTAACTATATAATTGTTCGCAGAACGAAATCCATTGTTAGCCTTCGATTTCGTTCTCAAAAATGACTGCAACTTAACGTTCTATTTGTGTCTTTCTATGATAGAAGTAAAAAAAAAAAGAAAATTACATTAAAGAATTTACTCAGAACGAACGACAAAAGCCCCAACACCTATCCTTACCACATCTCTGACAAGACCAAACCTAAGGCTAAAATTCTCTAATGCAAATTCCAATTTTTATTAAATTAGTTTTCCATTTATGGTGCCAACCGGTTACCACATCTACAATCTCAGTCATCCGTTTATTTTAAATTATATCCAATGGTATTCTGAAGCTGAGTCACACACATGGACCACATTCATATAATCTTTAGACACACTTGTCTACAGATGAACCGTATTTTTCGTAGGTGCACCATAGAATTTGCCATACTGGTAATGGTAGATCTATAGAATGATTTTTGCAGTCTGCAAATGATTTGGTGGTGTAAGGTGGTTGAAACTAGAAATGGCTTTAGTACTTGTTTTTAAGTCCACTGGATTTAGTGCTATCTTTTGGGCACACGTTTAGTTTGGGATAATGGCCAAGGCTGCATCCAGCTATTTACACCATTTTTTGTCTTCATACTTCTACTTTTTTTTTTTTACAAAAAGAGTGTTTGCAAACATTAGTTTTCAATTTGTCAAGATATACAACGCACCTACTTTTCTTTTTTTTTTTAAAAAAAATTCTCTTCACAAACATTAGTTCCTATTTGTTAAGATACACAACAGAAACTAGTTTCAATTGTGTATCTCTTCCATGAAGGATATTGTTGTCAAACAATTTTTTTTTTTTAAAAAAACAGTGAGCAGTACAAAGTGCAACAGGGGTAATGCCAATAGCAACCCACAAGACTACACCTGGAGAATAGAGTAGTTACGATAGTCCCTACCCAATCAAAGCATTTCTATAATGGATAGTTAGAGTCTACCAGAGCAACTTGAGCAAGCACAGGAAGACCTTTTTTTCCCATGAAGGGAAAAATTAGTCTTGTAGCACGAAAGTGCAGTATAAGTCTTTGCCTTCCAATAGTTTATGTTTGAGGGATTTCTAGATATATATGTTCTTAGCTATTGATTCAACGACAGCCTTACCTTTGGTCTATTGGTAGTAATCAAACGAAAAATTAAACGGGTTAAAGACGCCAAAAGGGCAGATCCCGGACCTCATTAATTCCTGTCAAAATTGGGACTTAAAAAAAAGGTCATACCATATTTTAGAGCTTGATTTTGTTTTGTTTTTTATTTTGAGAAGAAAAAGTAAAATTAGCATTTTAACATGTTGAGGCAAAGTGATGTGAAAAGAGTGCTTTTATAAGTGCTAACCTAATAATAAATATAAGAACTTGTTAAGAAATCACCCAAGGCCGAAACGTCTTGGAGAAGCAAGCAAAAGGTGCAGTTTGCTTTCTGACCACCAAATACAGTACATTATACGACCCAATAATAACGTCTTTAATACATAATGAGATTACACTACACCCGGGTAATTTCCTGAACACGCCAAATTATTTATTGCACAAACGGTAACTTACGTCTTTCTAAGCTTCTTCTCTTTTTTTCTTTAAAAAAACAAAAGAAAAAGAAAAGCATGGAATGACATTTTTCTTTTGATCAATGAAGAACGAAAGTAACAAGTTCATAGAACCATAGGCATGATTGGATTAACATCTGCCACTTTAGAAGTTTTAGATTGCTTGCCAACCATTGGCTCAACACCCAACCATTTTTGAATATGTTGAAATACTTTTTCATCTCGTAATATTCCACGGTGAGACGCAGCAACTCCCACCCTTTCAGTGGCTGCAAGTCCATCAGCCTGTAATACGAAGAGACAAAAGAACCCACAAATTAATAATAAACTATTATAATCAATTTTGACTACGTGATACATTTATAGAATGAGTAACTGCTATGAGAAGGTAAATTTGAAACTACTATATTAAGAACGTATCACATAGTTCAAACAAATGACCTTCAATTTGGACTACTTCCATATCAATCTTCAAAAACCAGCAAATAATTACCTTGAAGGCATTAAAGCTCAGCCAAAGCAGTTTGTGTAAATTTCAACATGGCTACAGCCAAATGTTATAAAGAATACAGAAAGATTAGAGAGAGTACCTTTGCAGATTCGGTAGGAACTGTTCCATCTCCCTCAACATAAGAATATAGTGGCTGAAAACGTGGAGGAGAAAAATTCTTAATACATGCATGTATACACACACATCAAGGTATTATTAGCAAGAAATGAGAGAATTATATCCTAGAAACAAAAACAAAAAGAAAATACAGAGTCAAAATGGCAAAAAAGAAAAGCAGTAAAATTTTTATTCTCTTTCATATCAGTCATAGATATTCCCTAGAAACTAATATGAACATAAAACAAAGCAAGGGAATTAGATACACCCTTCCAAAATATGCACATTTCTCTCCAACTATATACATGGAAGGAACTACAAAAGTAGAAGCCTGCCCGAAATCATAGCCTCCTTATTTTTACCAAAACCCTTAAAACCAAAAAGAAAAAGGAAAGAAAGAAAAAGAAAACTGCTCCAAGGTAAAAGGACATAGACAGAGCTTATCAAGAATCCCAAACAGATTAATATATGCATACTTTTTTTTAAATCAAACTATTATTTCTGAACTAAAGTTGTGCTATAAATAGGCTGCGCAACACTTGAACAAGATTTAATTTGAAGTACTAGGGCTGGGAATGGAATCGCTGAAGGAGATGATGAAAGAACTGCTGACAAAGATAAGTACAGGTGGTCCAGACCTGTAATACGATCATGTTAATAGAGGGAAGGTGAGAAAGCAGTTTCTGTCACTAGGTGGGTCATGGGTGGCAGAACCTACAAAGACTCTGTTTTCCAACATCTGATGGGAATGGGTATTTGCAATGGGCTTATTGGTGAATCAAGAACAAGTCCATATATATAAAATCAAGAACCAGAAATGGAATGGGTCAATGGATTGGTAAGAGGTCAAAATAGAGATATCGGTGAATTTTTCTCAGTTTATAAGAAGGCGATTGTGATAAGATCCGTAGTAGAACCACACCACAAAATTAGCTGTTATAGTTGGAGTGCCCAATGCCTTATAAACCGCACACTAGAATCCCATACTTCCAATGTGGGACTCCAAGTCCCTTACCTTGCAATTGGATAGTAACATTGTTTTCATGAAGGAGGACCACCTTCTGAAGCAAAGATGATGGTAACATGCAGTTGGCATGCAGGAATGAGTTCTAAGCAATCTGGTCAACCCTCCACCCCTACCAGAACTACGGAGTCAGTACTCTGTACAATGGCTAAGAGGAGGATGACAGAGGTGAAGCCAACAAAAATGGTGGCTGCAACTAGAAGCAGGGTGCATAGGAAGATGAAGATAAACAGGGCTGAGTTGGAATTACACAAAGGGGCTTAATTTCTGGCCCAAAGGAGTAAAGTGAAGCATTGGAATCCTGGAGAAGGAATCAGAATTAATGAGTCCAACCCAATACAATAAAATGGGAAAAAGAAGAAGAAAACAGGAAGCTGCAAAATCTGAATTGCTCCCATTTCTCCTCACGGGCCAGACCCAGCAGATTAAGGTGGACCTTGACAACCTTCAGTTGCAACAGGAAACACTATGTTTCATGGCCAAAAATGCCCCAGCAAACAGAGTATTAGAGAAAAATGGATGGAGGCACTCACATTTTTTTTGACCCAGGAGAATTGAAAGTAATTTTGGGCTATGGTGGTTTGGTTGGCTTGGTCACCATGGTTCAATGAGTTGGAACATCATGTGACTTTACTTCAGCAGCCACAAGTTGGCTGGCTTAGGGGAGGAGTAATGATAGATACCCTTTAGATAGTTAATTAGTTAGGATAGTTGGTTGAAAACATAAGTAATGTTACCTATAAATAAGAGTGGAGGAGAAGAGAGAGAAGATCATTTGTCAAAGTTTGAGAGATTTGGAGCCTTTGGGCATTGGGAGGTGCAGACCCTTGAAGTTCTGCAAGTTAGGGACTTCTAGTGAATGATAGAGTTGAATAAGGAGAATCACCAGACTTCTCGAAACATCTAGAATAGTATATTACTTTCTAGGGTGCTTTTTTCATACCAGTTCTATAAAATTCAATTTCTCTTGCTTTTCCCAATTGTTCAGTCAATAAAATTCAATTTCTCTTGCTCTTTTCATACCAGTTCTAATAACCAGAAAAGAAGAAAAGATAACACGGGTCACTCGAGACCTGTAACCTCCCATCCAATCCCACTCTTCACTTGCCTGTCACTTCTCTCATCCTCCTCTTCTACACCCACAACCTAACAGAATATCCCACCTCTTTGCCCCTTCAATGCCTTCCTTTCTCTCCATTTGCCACATAAGCCTTCTGTAATAGGTGTAGTGATTAGTGAATGTTCCCTCTTTCCTCCCTTGCATACCTAATGTGGTCCGGCATATAGGTGCCATAGAGATAACTCATGAATCATTAGACATGAATTATTAATGCTTAATAAAACTAGATCTGCAATCATTTGTGAATTTGAAATTTTTTAGAAAAAAGTCATAATGTTCTTGTTAATATTTGTATTTTCAGTCTGTAGAGGGAGCGGAGCCCTAATTCCCAAGACCAGGAATAGTTTGAAGTTCAAATTTAAAATTCAGGATTTGCCGGTCTCAAGTTTAGGATTATGGCAATACTAGCCTCTCAGTTGAGATATAAAATGATGCAGTGTCAATGAACTATTTTTAAAATGAAGGTAGAAAGTCTCATTAGTGTCCTTCATCTTTGGCATGTAAGAGATTAAAGCGACTCACCATTGTGTGGCATATTTCAGACAAGTCCTCTATTGGAGATTTTTCCGAACCATAACTGCATTAGGCATGGATACCGGGACATGTTAGCAAAGATAATATAGAAACTTTTTAATATCGAGAAGTGGAAATTGCATCTAAACTCTCATGAGGATAAGTCCAGATAATAGGAAAAGTTCAGAATATAAGAAACTGATTATGGAGCATTGTAAAACTCAGATCAAAGTTGTAAGGAGGATAAACACTCTAAATCCCAATATCAATTTTTTAAGGTGATCCAGTTTCCAACAAACTTTCCCATCTTTCAACCTAATTAATATTTCTGGTTTATAATGTACTGTTTTTTCCAAAAGAAATTTAGTCACATACCAAACATCAAAAGGTGTGTCCAATGATGTCCCATAGATGTTATAGAAGCATACTCCATCTGGCAGTTTAGCATTAGCCATAAGTTGACGTGTTTCAATAGCCCAATCAAGGATATCAAAGTTAAATGGCAGTGATATCATTTTCCCATTATAATTTAGCTGCAAAAAATAACACCCATAAGTCCTTGGTATAAGAAAATAGGAAAATTTCATAGGAAATCATTTTTTGTTATTAGAAAAAGAAAGATAACATGCAACACATTGTATGGCTTTCATGACTAACAAAAATCGTATCTTTCTTGGCATTAGAGATAAAATTTGTGTAATGACATTTGCTTAGCTTACTAAGCAAAAAATCATTCTGACTTCAGATCTTCGTTTATTAAAAGAGAGGTCACTTGAGTTACAACCAGTGTCCTGAGCACAGGACCAGCCAAACAATCAGTTTGTCTGATTGAACCCGGAACTGATCCAAGCTCTGATTAGTTCCTATCTAATAACCACAATTGGTCATAACTGGTCAAAGACTATGCAAGTCAGCTAGTTTTGTCAGAACCAGTCAAACCAACTGCAGAGCCTAGGTGGGTCAACCAGTTTACATCAGTGTGACATGGCAGCTCATAAAGCGTCATTCACAAATGATTGAGTCTAAACAAAGAACATCACATGCAAGCCTACGGAATTAGTCATTAGGCCAAAAATGCCTTATGGTTTAATTGATGCACAGTAATATATTATTTATTAATCAGATTTAGTTATAGCTAAGCTTCCCTCAATGACATTGCTTTTATAGCTAAGCTTCCATGGATGATAAAGTTTTAAATGTGGATTTTTTTTACAGAATTGTTTTTTTTTTTATATACAGAGAAAGGGAGAAATTAAAACTGGGGCAGACCAAGTTATCCTCCAAACCAGAAAAAGAATACAAGGAGAAACATGGGTGATAAAATAAAAAAACTCAAGAATACATCAAGTCTGTAACCACAAACAGAATATTAAAAAGAAGGATAAAAACAAATCTTATCAATGCCCCCCCCCCTCCCTGAAAAAAAATAGTGGTTATAGACAGTGAGAAGAATTAATTTTAGATAATACATTACTTTGTTTAGTTGTGGAATATAAAATTTAGAAATTCTATCTGCAAAACATGATAACAAAATTTATTTTATAAAGTTCAAAATAATAATAGAATTACAATATGAATGTAAATTAAATTTTAAGAATACTATCATTCATAAAAGTAATATACCTTCAATGATTTAACAGAACTTTAATAATGCAGATATATTTGAATTCAATAGTTTTTATATCGTACAATTTACTTATTTATTTTAACAGTATTATGTTTTAATTATTGATTGTATATTTACTAAAAGTTCTAGTATGATCCTAAATATGTCAACAAATTACTTAGTAATCATACAAGAAAAATCAAAACTTCATCATATAAATCCTTTAACATTTTAAAGCATATATGCCCACACATCTTACATTCATCAACTTAAAGAAAAGTTCAAATAGATTACCTCATTGTGCCTCAGTGCTTCTTCAAATAAAGAGATACTTTGGGTTGGTCCATAAGATTCCAAATTGATGTTATTGTCCTCATCCTTGGTATGCTTTCGCCAAACTAGAATTTCTGGTTGTTTTTTCCATTCATAATATGGATTTGCCAGCATCTCATAGATTGATGGACACTCCACTAGCTAAAAGAAAGATCGCTTCAAAAAACTTAGTTGTTTTACAACAGGTTACAAAAGAGTAAGAAAATTGTGACTATTCTCAAAGGAATGAATTGGACTCTGACCAAGCTTTGGATCTCAAGAACTAGTGGACATGAGCAACACACATCAGTGAATCACTGATTGATGGCAGAGGTGTTCAACAGTGTGGAGCCTTCAATGGCTTAGAATGAGTAGATGTAGAGAGAAGCTATCAGAGAAAGTGTGAGAATATTTACATGGGGAATGATCTTTCCATTGGAGGCTTTCTAGCAGAAAACAACTCCAGCACCCCTCGCAGCCATTCTGTCCCACATACAGCTCATATCCACTAGTTCCAAAGGATTCAAAGCTCCTCTGAAAACCCAGTTCATTTGAACTGGACCTTGGCCCCTTCCTTTGCAATGATGCCATGATTTAAACTTTTGAAAGTGCAAAGGAATTATTTCCTTGGAAAAAGTATTGTTCCAATGGTCAATATTCAATTCAAAGATGATGACTGAACAAATTAATTGGGAAAAAGAATTTACCAATTGATGCATAGTCCACCTTTTCACAAAAAAATAGCTTTGAAATCCATCAACAAACTCTAATCCAGTTAATAAAGAATCATTGATGCACCCTGGGGCTCCTGTTCATGTGGAATTCATATTCAAGCACGGATGGTTAAGGCGTCTGGGAAAATGGAAAAAGAAGAATATAAAGGAAAAGTATGCTAAGCACTTTATATTTGTGATGCAGAGCAGCAGGATATTTTTCAATATATTTATAGTTGCACATTTTTCATTACTTTCATCACATCAATATATTTATAGTAGGGTCCATAGTTAAAAAAACTCTACAACAAAAGAGACTTGTTACTGTTAGGGTTCGTTTGATTTGCAAAAAAATAAGGTACAGAACAGCACAAATATTATTGGTCCGCGATTGATTTAAAAAAAGGTCAGTAAAGAACAGACAGTTAAAATTATGGATTTGAATATGAAGAGTGATGGTGTTAGGGGCAGTTATGACAGTAACTAGCAGACATTAGGAGCAGTTAAATACTATTATGTGTATATTGTTTTATCAGGTTCAGTTATATACTTTAGGAGCAGTTATCTTATGTATGGTCTGATGATAGGCAGTTATTAAGTTTTATAGGAGCCATTATTATATAAAATTCGTATAAAAACTGCCCTATAGGAAAAGTGTGGGCAGAAGAGTGTATTTGGAAGTTCTTTGGACAGAGTTATTCTCTGTTGGAGTTGTTACAACTTTAGGACAGCTTTTGCCGTAATTTTATGTTAATTAGTGCACCTAAATCTCAAATTTCAGTGTTTTATCAAAGAGTAGATAATTAGTCTTAAGTAGTTTCACAAATTTGTAGAATAGCACAGTTGTCCATATATTACATACCATTAATAATTTATTTCAAATTCATCTTATGAGTTTCACAATGATATATCATATGGCTATCATGAAGGTAAGTTTAGATTCACCAAACCTAATGTTTTGAAATTTTCAACCATAGATAATACAATTGACTATTGATTACCCCCTATACATACTAGGAAGAGTAAGCTAAATGAGAAGAAAACATAAAAACAGAAGAATCACCTTGGAAAGGGCAAGCCAAGCAAATCCACTTATTCACATATTTGGTAAACACCTGCCAACGAACAATGTAAACAATCACCAGTTACACTAAAACTCCCATCCCAATATATTGTAGAAATAGCACAAGCATTGTAAGAGGTCATGGAGAAAAGCTATGCACACATCTCTGTGAAGTGTCATGAAACACGAGATCATAATTCCTCCCATGGAATGCGAAATTAAATTGACTTTTCTTCCCCCAGAAGCCTTGTGAGCAGTTTCTAACTTGCGTTTAAGACCTTCCATTACCTTGCCAATCCTACCATCAGCAACAACTACAATGGTAAGCACATAGTTTGGACTTGGGCCATTTTTAAATAAACTTCTCCGTAAACACTTACAAGAAAAGAAAAAAAAGACAGAACCGAGCTTCTCCCATAACTTTATGCACCTCAACTTTTACAGAAGTCAGATGAGGTTCATAAGAACTATTATAGAAGTACTTTCATCTAACTTATCCAAAAGCTAAGGTGCATAAGTTGATTCTAAGTTATGAAAGAAACTCAATTCATTTTACTTTCTTATTTCCTTGTCCTGTAAGTGTTTATAAAAAAAGTCATCCAAACGGGACCTAACTTGACAAACTGACTAGATGAAGTTTATACTTGATAATCTAACCTATTGCTTTGGCGGAAATCATATCCGTATCCAAACAGCGTTGTTCCCTTCTTGTAACCGCATCCAACAAGCATGTCAATCATGTCATGAAAATGATATACCTCCGTCAAATGTATACACTTGGTAAACTGCCACACAAAATAAGAGAAACAAGCACTCAACCATAAGAACACCAAATAAACAAAAACTATAAGCATAACCAGTTAGAATTAGTTACTCACCCACGATGGATCCAAAACATCGATCGCATAGAGGCCATGATCATCGTCAGGAACCACAATTTCAGACTTGTTGTCCAACGTTTCAGTGTAGCCTGAAAATCCACGCTAATTTTGAGTGAGAATGATGATTTAACTGAAGACATAGAAATGCTAAGAGAAGCAGTAGTTAGTAAGAGTAAGAGTAGTGTAAGGACCTGATTGGGGATTGTAAAGGGACCAAATCTTCTTTCGGAACTCCTTGTCAGCGAGGAGGAGTCTGACCCAAACCCGAGTGGTGAACCCGAATTTCTTTGGCTTGGAATTGACAATGGAGCCACCCATACCCGAAACAAGCAAGACCGGGTCACGATCCGCGACCCCCTTGGCCTCCTCGGATCCAAAGCAGGGGCAAAAACTCATGGTTTCTCAGACTCTGAAGCTGTTGAGGGAGTTCCAACTATCGAACATGAACGAACGAACCACTATTACTGAGCACGCACCATTTATTTATTTATATTTATTATTGTAAGAACAATAGGATTATTTTTTGTTGGTACTTGGTAGAAGAGCAAATTAATAATAGGAATGGTTTTTTAATTATTTATTATTGTAAGAACAATAGTATTATTTTTTGTTTGCTTTCCTCTCAGATTGAAATCTTAAGTATCGTGTATATGAAGTAAAAGACTGTTCAACTGCTGCATCTGTACACTCTACTCCTTCTGCCGATCAACTTTGCTTACATGCTCTCCTTCTTTCGTTTATTTGCTTTACGCTACCAATAATTTACGAGGCTAAATTTCATTTTTGGTATAAAAGATAGAAATAAACTAGATAAAAGGTTAAATATTATTTTTAAACTTTTTTTTTTTACTTTGATTCTTTATTTTTATTTTTTTAATAAAATCAAATTTTCATTTTCATTTATTTTAGATCAACATTATTGACATTATTCTAACATTTGTAGTCATCAGTGAAAAATATATAAGAAATATTTGCATTATCAAATGTTAAAATATTTATTACTAAATTTATTGATGAAGAATAAAAGTAATACTTTGTTTTAAAATTTCTCTGTATGGCAACACTTACATTAATTACATGCACAACTCACAATTTTTATCGTATTTTAAAACGTCAAATAAATATTATTATTCTATCACACATGCCTCATCTACACACACTTATTTTTTGTTACAACAGAAAAAAAAAAATATACACTTCTTCACCCACAGTATTTTATGATATTTTAACGTGTCAATTAAATATAACACATGTATCCATCCAAAGCAAATTCTTTCCATATTCGAATTTGAATTATTATTTCATTCCACATTTGTTAAAAATTTGAAAGGCTAAGGATTTATCCATACCTTAAGTGAAACATTTAATCAAATGTCTGTGTAGATGTTCACATTTCAAAAATTCCAATCATTACTTTTCAATGGAGTTCGATACAATTTGGAACAATATCATTAAAGAAATATTAACGACATATTTTTTATTTTTTTTTATTATTATGTAAAAAGTTATTAGAAATATAAAATTGCGTGAGTAAACTTTTATATTTAATGAGATTTACTTATAATTTTGTAGTTTTTAATAAATTATAATTAATAATAAAAAGTGTAGTAT